>JAQIUQ010002849.1:340000-559017 GCA_030378365.1 Hybognathus amarus
TAAGAAAGATACTTTAAACTTGAGCCACTAAATTGATTTCTAATGATTTAAGCATTAAAAAAGATTTATGCTTAAATCATTTTCCATTAAATTATTACCTAAACTGTGTCCGTTCTTGGTGTAAAAGCATGTGTTATTGATGAGGTTCACGCAGCAGCCAATGACGTCACCCGTTGTGAAGGTCGGTCCATAAGGTTGACCAGTCCCTGAGGAACAAAAGGAGTGTCCGTCGTCCCCATGATAACCATAGGAGTGCTTGTCCCAACCTAAGGTGAGAGAAATTCGGTAATTAAACTCGTCAGCACTTGGATTAAAAAAACTGCATTTCCTGTTTCGATGTTTGGTGGGAATCTGCAGAATCCTGTAGAGTGGAATTAAACATGCTAATATAGACTTTTATCGGATAATAAAAAGCATTATCAGAACAAAATATGTAATATTCAGAGATGCATGGTATATGTTGACATTTCCCAATTGTATTGCACATATATAGATATTCGAGTGCATCTGTACTGACATCAATGAGTCAGAGCCTATCCTAAGCCTGCAGCGTTTGATATGCCATCTGGTCTCCAGCATCATAAAATACTGCTTCTTACATAAATTATGAGCACCAATCTGATAATACTGCTGGAAAGAATATATGGTGGACAGTAGGACCCTGGGAACAAAATTATAAAGATGGGCCCCAGCAGACATATGTGGGCACAATTATCAACAATGATTTTGTGGACATTAAAACAAAAAGCATTTTAATTGGAATTAATATGACAACATGTACAGTTAAGAATTGCTCAGAAGTCATAAACTATATTTTTATGTGAACGTATCTGGGGTCAGACAGTTTGAACGGCTTTTGCTTTGGACTTGACTGACAGACTAGCATTTTGACACTGCTTGTTTGCTAACTGCTATTTACTTTCTTTGTTGTTTGTTGTAATTATTCCTCTTACTGTAAAAAATAAATACAAGTTTGTGTCAGTAGATGCGGACCATATACGGCTCCCAGTGATTGCTAATGAGTAGATTCAATAAAAAATTCACTTATTACATGTTTAAAAATATTGCATAAGTGAATAACCATCGATGTCCGTTTTCTCACATATAATACACCATTGAAATGTGGAAGTGGTAATATCTTGTCTTTAATATCTGTCTTTTTCAGTTTTTTTTAACAAAGGTGACATAGAAAGGTGAAATAGAAAAAAGGATAAGTGTTAATCGCCCAAATGAACAAATATTTGCGTTTGTGGAGCGATTTGAATCTCTGGTTTTGTGTTAAAGGTAATGTTCAATTAAAGGGATAATTCAAATTTAAAATAATTTTTGGTATGTTTTAGCTTACCTCAAGGGCATCCAAGATGTAGGTGTCTTTGTTTCCACAGTAGTTTCACTTTTGATATTTTTAGGTCAAACTGTTCTTGTCCGTCAGTCATATAATGGAGGTCTATGGTCACCACCTCAAAGAGCATGTACAGAGAAGTCCAAATTAAACATGATTTAATGACTCGTAAATGTAAGTACACATTGATGGCCTAAGACACGAAACGAGCGGTTTGTGTGAGAAAACGAACAGTATTTATATCGTTTTTACCTCGTTACCACTTGGATCACTTGGACGTGGCTGTGGTTACAAGAGGTAAAAATGATATAAATACCGTTCGTTCTCTCACACAAACCGCTCGTTTCAGTGTCTTAGGCCATCAATGTGTACTTTAATTTAAGAGTCATTAAATCATGTTTAATTTGGACTTCTCTGTGTATGCTCTTTGAGGTGGTGACCATAGACCTCCATTATATGACTGACATACAAGAACGGTTTCACCTAAAAATATCAACAGTTTAAAAATATCAACAAATGAATTTCAAAGTGAATTATCCCTTTAAGTCTTATTTAGTATGGTATATTTAATATGAAACTATCATGTTTGTTGAATGAAGTCTAAGTACCATCTACAGGCCTATTATGTGAAATGTAGGCTGTTAGATGGCCTCATTTATATCCTTTTTTACATATGAGCCCCTTCCTCTGAGGAACTGATGCACTTATTGCCTCCCGCCCGATGATGTTATCTTCCCAGCTGTTCTAAAAAACTGGATATAACAAAATAAATGTCATTTAAAGGCTTCGTCCACCCTGAAGCTCGTTCAAGGGGCAGCTGGACAAGCCTGTGTGTAAATTTAACAAGACCATTTGAACAATTCAGTCAGCCACGGCTCACACTGCCTCAAACCACCAAGATGAGGAGTGCGTCTACCTCACTGACTGGGCTGAACTGAATCACTTATATGCATGTTGGCAGACCATTTATGATTAGTACACGATAAAAATGGTGTTGCGTAAGCAATTGTATTTACAGTCACTACGTGAAATGGAGTAAACAAGTGCATTCTGTGAATGACAGACAGATGCAAAAAGAATGAAAAAATGAGGAAGTATGGCAGTGGATGGTGGGAGCTTGTTGTGTGGTATTAGAATAATCTGCAGAGCAATGCAGGCTGGGATATTACTCCTAAAGCAGAGCTCAGTGTTCCCTTCATGCTAATGAAATGGGCAGAACTCCAGTATGGGATCAGAGACATGGAGGTCAGCAGGGCGTGTAAAACCATTACGCTCAGACTGCACACATGCAAACATACAATAGACCATATACATTCTCATAGAAAAACCACACATGACTTTAACTGGTTTTGGAATCATGGGATGTTAGTTATTTGAAAAAAACAACAAGTGAACTAAAAAGAGAGAGAAAAAAAAATTATAAGATTTTTTATGTTTTTAAAAGAAGTCTCTTCTGCTCACCAAGGCTGCAATTTTTTGATAAAAAATACACAAAAAACACAGTAATATTGTGAAATATTATGACAATTTAAAATGACTTTTTTATGGTAATATATATTAAAATGTAATTTATTCCTCTGAAAAAAAGCTGAATTTTCAGCATCATTACTCCAGTCTTTCAGTGTCACATGATCCTTCACAAATCACTCTAATATGATGATTTTATGCTCCAAAAACATGTATGATTATTATCCATGTTGAAAACAGTTTTTTACATTTTTATTTCAGGATTCTTTGATGAATAGAAAGTTCAAAAGAACAGCTTTTATCTGAAATGGAAAGCTTTTGTTACATTAAACACTACCCTTTAAAAAGTTTGGGGTCAGTAAGAATTTGCATTTTATTTTGGGGGAAATAAATAAGAAATCAATACTTCTATTCATCAAGGATGAGTTACATTGACAAAGTTACAGTAAAGACATTTATAATGTTAGAAAAGAGTCTAATTAAATAAATGCTGTTCTTTAAACTTTTCTATTCACCAAAGAATCCTGAAATAAAAATGTAAAAAACTGTTTTCAACATGGATAATAATCATACATGTTTTTGGAGCATAAAATCATCATATTAGAGTGATTTGTGAAGGATCATGTGACACTGAAGACTGGAGTAATGATGCTGAAAATTCAGCTTTTTTTCAGAGGAATAAATTACATTTTAATATATAGCAACATAAAAAAAAGTCATTTTAAATCGTCATAATATTTCACAATATTACTGTGTTTTTTGTGTATTTTTTATCAAAAAATTGCAGCCTTGGTGAGCAGAAGAGACTTCTTTTAAAAACATTAAAAATCTTACCAACCTTAAACTTTTGACCGGTAGTGTATATTAGATATATTAGAAGTGAGCATAAAAAAATAACTTATTTGATCACATTTAAACATTTGTATAAATTTGTTTATGTCATGATATGTATATATAAAGCTCCTAAAACTAAACTAGAGAAATAATATCCTGCTGTTGGCTGTAGAATCCAAACTAACTAGAAAATACATTGGCCACCCTACATGCGTTTGTCTATATTTCCACTATATTCCAAAGCGCTCTGACAAAGAGTGGTTTAAGCGGAGAGCACAGAGGTCAATGAACACACAATTTGTAGTCAGCACGCACATGCCGAATTGGCTAGATTGCTCCAAAGCATTTCAAAGGCATCAGGCACAGTGGAGAAGCTAACAAGCAATTGACAAAGTCACTTGATTGGTCAGTGGGTTCACAGGAGGGTGACATTAACTCAACTGGGCCTAAAATGCAGGCCTTTTTTCTTATACAATATACACCACTGTTCAAAAGTTTTAATCTTTCCATTTATAAAAGAATTTTTAATAAATGTATTATGGTATCCATAGAAAACGTTAAACAGCACAACCATTTTTTTTTAACTTTGACAATAATAAGAAATGTTTCTTGAGTCCCAAATCAGCATATTAGAGGGATTTCTGAAGAACCATGTGACACCGTTTAGAAAATTCCAAAAAATGTAGCTCTTCCATCATAGAAATGAATTACATGATACATTTTTTTTATTTTAATATTTCACCAGCATTACCGTTTAACCGTATTTTTGAACAAATAAATGCAGCCTTGTTGAGACATAAGAGAGTTTTCAGAGGACAATTGAAAATATAGCTGCGGGCAGCGATGACGGGCCCAAGCCGGTAATTTTCCTAATGAAAACAATAGGGCTCGGCGCCCTTTCAGGGCTTGGGCCCTAAAAATCTTAGCGACCCAAACTTTCGAACAGTAGTGTTCATTTACTTTTTCTACTTTTTAATCAAACATGTGGGATAAGCATCCAAGTATTGCTTTATATATTCAGCACGATGTTTCCACACACACTCCTAAAATGCTTAATTTAAAATTGTCTACTTACATATTATATCTTCATTAGTGTCAGCTTAACTGAAGTTGAGGAGTATGTTCCACATACTATAGTATTCAGCCACATTTCCTTTTTAACATTCTGCATTATGATAATGCGCACACTTTTCATTTGTATTTTTCCATCAAACTGGATTTTGTTTGGTAATGGTGTCTTTTTTTCACTGCAGTTAGTCAATTAAAACTAGTTGATGTCCTCTGCTGTGTGAATGGATGCTCTGTCAGAATGAAAAGATTTTCTCTGATTAAATTTAGCTTTTAGCTATGAATAATTATGACAAGGCTTTGTGATCTCAGAACATTCTGTATGCCAGGTAAAATCCATTGAGGAAAACCAATAATGAGATCTAGGTCTCCTCTCCTTCCCTTTGAGGATTCATGAGGAAAAAAAAACACATTACAAAAGTTATTTCCTGGGATTTAGGAGCACAGAAAGAAAAACCCAGGATTCTATGCATTTGCAAGGTCATTCTCACAGATAGTGTTTTTCAGGGCATGCTGAGGCATGTTCGTGGCCTGAATTACAGTCTGACAGACTAAAGGATATTAAAAAAAGTGTAAGACAAAAAAAAACGTAGAAGACAAATGATCTTAAGCTACAAGACCATACTCAAAAATGAATCGTAATGTCACCACTGGCCTTTTCATGAACAGATTTATATGTGAGCAAAAAATAAATAAAAAAATGCTGTTCATAATTACAACTTTTTATCTTCAAAGCTCTTCCTCATAAACAACTTTACTTTTTTGGCTGAAAGATTCCCTCCCATCCAATCACATGGCCCCATTCTGGTATGTAACACCCACTTCACACAATCCAACCATTTTCGATGGATGAAACCAAGTCCCTCCCAACTTTTCCCTCTCCAATATTAAGCCAGAATTAAAATAGGTTATGAATACAATTTATTTTTTATTTTAATATGTATATCTACATAAAGCAATTTTTAAAGCTACAAAAATGGACTGACTCACTCATTCTTCAGTTACCTAAACACCATGACCCATGTTCAGGGCTGGGCGGTATGACAATACACTCACCTAAAGGATTATTAGGAACACCTGTTCAATTTCTCATTAATGCAATTATCTAATCAAGTATGCAATTATCTAACCAATCACATGGCAGTTTCTTTAATGCATTTAGGGGTGTGGTCCTGAAGACTGAAAAAAATGTTGCCTGGTCTGATGAGTACTCGATTTCTGTTGAGACATTCAGATGGTAGAGTCAGAATTTGGCGTAAACTGAATGAGAACATGGATGCCTTGTTACCACTGTGCAGGCTAGTGGTGGTGGTGTAATGGTGTGGAGGATGCGCTTAAATGGTCGAACACAAACGCCAAGTACGTCAAAATTCCCATCTCAAGGGAAAGTAAATAGGTGTAAACCGGATGTGTATCAGTATGAAGAAAGATCTGTGTGTTTGGTCTTAAAGTGACAGCAGCCTAATATACCAACCTGCTGCTCATTAATGTGAATAAAAAAGAGAAAATAACTTGCTTTTCTCGACTGAATAACTTTATTAATATTCTATAAAAAAAAAATGTCTGTACTAATTCAAACTACATGTTAAATAAACCTATTGTATCTGAAAAAAATTGTTTAATTCATATTTTTGCTATATTGCATTTGTCAAATAGTTTGATTTGCTTCTATTTTCTTATTATTAATAACAGAAATTAGATAAAGTAATACAAAATAACCATATTCGTGATATATATCCTTATCGTGAAATAAAATCTCATAACGTGACAATGAGATACCCATGGTGAGCACATCATCCCTTTCGTGTATATACAAGCACAAACACTCACAAACTCACCAGGCAGTCTGTTCATGTTTACCCCCTGGGCAGACAGTCCAATTCCCATGTACCTGGAAACACCAATGAGAGAGGACAAATTTACTAAAAAATAAGGACACTGATGGACACTTTCAGAGATTGTCACTGATAATCTCTGAAGCTGTATTTAAACCACATATTAAGCTCCTGATAAAGTTACTATTCAACTGGGTTTAGTGACAGATCATTTTAAAGGTCTAGAATTAAACAAAAATAAATGAACTATTTGCCCTGCATAAATAAACTTTCTGTTGGTCAACATTGTGAATACATGACCAACCTGAACCTGTTGCAAATTTCCAGGCTGGACTTCACTTATGAAATTTGCTGAATAACAGTAGATGTGACCATACGTTAAAAATAAAATCAAGCATTTTTAATGTTATTGAATAATAACATAATATTGTAAATAATATAATAAAATGAATGGTGATTAGACTGAAGAGCCCCTTCCCACAAGTGAGTCTGGGACACAGTTCCACAGCCTGGGATCACAGTGACTAAGGGATGACTCGACTCTTTTTAGTCACTCACAACCTAAGTTGCAGTTAGATGACCTCGTAGAACAGGAGCAATCCTGCTGGAATATATTTAGTAATCACATTGCAAAGTGGTCACAGGAAAGAGGTGGGAACCTTTTCCATTTATTTTTGGACAATGATATCCTCAACCCGAAGGCAGGACAAACACGGAAGCATGACACATGGTTTCAGAGCAATTACATTTACATTTATTCATTTAGATGATGCTTTTATCCAAAGCGACTTACAACTGCTATATATGTCAGAGGGCGCACGTCTCTGGAGTAACTAGTGGTTAAGTGTCTTGCTCTGGGACACATTGTTGTCTCACAGTGGATTCGAACCCGGGTCGTCAACCCCATCACATTATCATTCTGAATAATCATTCTGAGACTGTGAAAACACCTTTTCATTAATTTCTAGAATATCCTAGTATTTGGTGCATAATTTTGCTTTAATGAGCAATCATAGTTTGAGTCAAACCTGATGATCATGTTCTTCATAATGATTTGAGAATGATCTAAAGTAGAGCTTGAGCTTCATTGTTAAGAAAAAAACAACTGAACATCTGCACAAGTCAAGAGTCACATGATCAGTGCCGCAAATTTACAAGCGAATTATAGAAATCAGTGCTGAAATATTAAATGTTACTTATTAATTTGACCTTTCGTAAGGGGTAGTGGTCCATTTGTTTTTTGATTTAATATTGAAAGTAGAAAAACAATAAAACAGTTCATTTTTCGCTTTTTTAATTCTAACACTCATTGGGAACTGATGACGGAACAGTTTGATCTTCAGCCAACAAATCAGATGAAATTAGAAATGTGTAGAAATCAAATATTCAAGCTGTTTATAAATGTTTCTACCCGAGAACGAAAAACGAACAAAAAAAATTAAGCTGAATACTTGTTTTCGTTTCTTTGACAAAATTAAAAGACGAAAAAGGAATCTGTTTTTCTACTTTCAATGTTAAATCAAAAAACTTAATGAACCGTACGAACCGTAAGGTAATATTGTCCCAGAGATTTTCAATATGCTCTCACACTTTTGAACCCCACTATATGTAAAACAACCTGATACTCTTCTCTTCAAATGCTTGCCGTGATGCATCTTTTGAAATTATAAACAAATATTGTATCTTGTTACACATTCAAATGCCTTCAACCAGAAGCTATTTGCACTTACCCATCTCTTCCTTTGCTTCACGATCTTCACCTTGAAGTAGTAGATGCCACAAGCAGCGGGGATGGGATGGGTGGCCCGAACCGACGCTGCATCTTTGTGGTTTTTTCCGTGGCCTAAAGCAAGACGAAAACATTGAGAGAAATTAGTCACTGACCAATCACACCCTCTGATATAGATGACTGTCCACATAAATAACAACAAAGTTCGAAAAAGTTTAAGGGGACAAGGGTTTTCAGCTAGGGATAGGTCACAATGCGTCACGACAACAGACACTCAATTCGATTCGTTTCGTTCGTTGAATGAACCAAATGACAGCAAAAAGATTTGTTCGAAGTTCGAACAGGAGAGTCATAAACGGCGTCACAAAACAAAGCAAGGCGAGCATATGAGCTTATAAAACGTAAACTCTGTTATTTATTTTTGAAATGAGCAATCGTTTCGCTTGATTAAGACGCTTATTCATAGTCTGGAATCGTTTAAAGCCATTTGAAGCAGTTTGCACTGAAAGTGTCTTTTGGACCTTGAACTGTTTGGTTCCCAATGAAGTCCATTATATGGAGAAAAATGCTGGAATGTTTTCATCAAAAACCTTAATTTCTTTTTGACTGAAGAAATAATGACATGGATATCTTGGATGACATCAATTATCAGCAAAAGTTTTTTCAAAAGTGAACTACTCCTTTAAATACAAGTCCTCCACCTCGACTCTAGGGGTCACTGTTTGACAAAAACGGAATTCTTGCATAGTGTGCCTTTAATTCTTGATGTAATTAATCAGTGATTAATTCAAAAGAAAACGTTTTGATCTTTTGTCAAAATATAACAACTTGACACTCTGAAACAAGTTTCCTCCTCTACTTTAAGCTCCTCCCCTTGAACTTCAAACTGCACTGCTCCATTCTAATTGGGTAAGCCCGTTTTCATAAAACCAACTTATTTCTGATGCATAGCCTGAATCAACTCTCATCCGGTTTAACTCAAAAGGTTAGGGAACAAAACTGGTTATAAATGGCATTTCATGTAGTCTTTAAAGTTGATATCTAAATACCCTCTGACTTTTCGAACATTTCGCTCATTTCAATTGTGAGAAGGGAGTGTCACTGCAGTCTAAGCCTCCATGTACCGAAGCAATGTGCTCCAATCTCCTAATCCATTTTCCTGCAGGATACTAACACCTGCCAGCATTAATAGACACTCAGTATTAGATTCTGCGAGGCCAGGCTTGCCTCCTGAGCCAATCATTTACGCAAACCTCACTGCACTTCAAGAGTCTCATGTTTAACTTCTCCGTGTGAACGTATCTTTGTGTTTATGTGCCCCAGACCTGTAACTTAACCCACATCTGCAGTTTGATTCCAGAACACCATATCTTGGTGCTACTGCATGTGGTGGTTTGAAGCACAAGTGTGTGTAAGAAATGATGTACTAAGTTTTTATTTATACTTCATCATCACAAAACTATAATAATATGAATCACTTTTATTTTTAGGATCTCAAGTTCTGCTATCAAGCCACAATAGGTTTGTCTGCCAAACCCAGACAAGCATTCATAATCAAGAACACACAAAATCTATTTATATTCGTGGCTCACACAACCAGAGTAAAGGCAGACGACCCTTTATGTGCAAATCCCTGACTCTCTCTTTCAACACACACACTACAAATGCACATACGTGTGCACGCTCCTCCCGCCCCCTGCTCACACACTCAATCTATTTATACATCATGCCATGACCAAACCATTCTGGGAGCACAGAACAGCAAGAGGACCTTGGGTGATTCTCTCCTTCTTTAGCTGCTTGTCTGTCTGTCCCTCCCTCTATTTCTCTGCCAAACATGTTAAATGCACAAAACACAACCAGCTTTCATTCAGAGTCATCCTCTGCAGTGCATAATCATGTCTGGTGCATCTTAAAGCGCCGCTCTAATCCAGTGTAGAACATTTCTTTTTTTATTGTATGTTATGCATCTGTGCTAGCTGCTTTAAACATGCCTCACGTTTCTCTTATTTTGTACTGGGGATGAGCCAATAATTTGTTAACACCTTTAGGACACATAACCAACTCATTTCCAGTCTTGACACAAGGGTGAGAGTTTACATGCATGATCTTACACTTATTCTACAAACAATGACATGCTATGTCCTATAAATATCCCAGAAATCGAGTGAGAGAGAACTGTTTCCACTTGGTATTAGGATGTATTTTCGATGATCACAAGCGGCCAGCCAAGACGCATTACCATTTACACCTGTATTTTCATGCGTTTCAAATGCGTCTCCTGTGACCACTTGTGTCTTGTAATAATTTCCATCCTCCAGAAATTAGTTTTTGCAGGGTGGGATGTCTGTAATTATGTTTTTTTTTTATATATATTTAAAAGTACAGAATTGTAGTACTTGAATTTGTCATTTCATTTCAATTTAACAGAACATTTCATCACTGCATTACATTAATGGGCCTGTTTACACCTGGTATCTTGGATCTTTAGCTAACAAAGCTGGGATACTCCACTTTTTTTGGAAATAGGCCCATTTTACAGTTGGGTTTTACCGTTTTCAAAATTCAGCCGATTTTCTGATATTTAGAAGAATGTCAGTAACCAGATAGTTTCTGGTCTCATTGACTTCCATACATATTTTTTTCCTACTATGGAAGTCAATGACATATTCATACACTCATTTAAAGCTGCTATTAAAAATTTAAAGTTAAAAATAATCCAAAATAATTCGTAAAAAAAAACATTCTGCCAGTGGTCAAAACTATCTGCTTGCCATAGCTAGATTCAAAACGGTTAGCTTGTAATAAAGATTTTAATTCCCATGATACTGGTGGGTTTCCGCGGAAATTCAAGCATGTCTTTGCGTCATTACGTCACACCCGTACAAAAAAAGGAGGAGTTTAGTCTAGCGGCGCATGAGGAGATGTAGAGATGTATAGGCTTTTTTCGCAGCACTTTAGATAATTAAACTTATCGCATCCAGAAAGATCCAAACAACAATCATCAGTGTCAACTGGAGATTCAGCAGTTATAAAACCCCAAAGACTTCGTACTTCGGATTTAAGGTGGATAGAGAAAGAGAAACACATTAAAAACACATTAAATTTAACATTAGTCACGCAATGCTGATGTTGTAACATGAACAATTTGAGAACAAACTAGGCTATAATTTGCACGGTTGCTGTAAATCGCATTGATTAAATCTAACAAAGCTTATTATGTTCAATGCTTTTTCCCTTTAGTTGATCAGAACAAAAGTGGATGTTAGTTGTTCAGAAGACATTTTCCGGTGAAAATTCTTACGTTGGTCAAACTTTCAAAAAGTGAATCTGTGATTCTGTATGACAGTATCCACACAGCGCGGTGATTGACAGCAGCACTCACCGAAAACATTGTGTTCATCCACGCTGTTTCATGCCGATTTACAACCCACGTAAAAATTATAATTCCACGAATAACTGCAATTGCAAATTTCGAACAGAGTTGGCGACAAAGAGGAAAAGTTGCGGACTGCAGCTTTAAAAAATCGCTTATTATGTTGAATGCTTTTTCCCCCTTAGTTGATCAGAACAAAAGTGGATGTTAGTTGTTCAGAAGACATTTTCCGGTGAAAATTCTTACGTTGGTCAAACTTTCAAAAAGTGAATCTGTGATTCTGTATGACAGTATCCACACAGCGCGGTGATTGACAGCAGCACTCGCCGAAAACATTGTGTTCATCCACACTGTTTCATGCCGATTTACAACCCACGTAAAAATTATAATTCCGCGAATAACTGCAATTGCAAATTTCGAACAGAGTTGGCGACAAAGAGGAAAAATTGCGGACTGCAGCTTTAAAAAATCGCTTATTATGTTGAATGCTTTTTCCCCTTAGTTGATCAGAACAAAAGTGGATGTTAGTTGTTCAGAAGACATTTTCCGGTGAAAATTCTTACGTTGGTCAAACTTTCAAAAAGTGAATCTTTGATTCTGTATGACAGTATCCACACAGCGTGGTGATTGACAGCAGCACTCGCCTAAAACATTGTGTTCATCCGCGCTGTTTCATGCCGATTTACAACCCACGTAAAAATGATAATTCCGCGAATAACTGCAGTTGCAAATTTCGAACAGAGATGGCGACAAAGAGGAAAAGTTGCGGACTACAGCTTTAAAAAGACCGCTTATTATGTCGAATGCTTTTTCCCCTTAGTTGATCAGAACAAAAGTGGATGTTAGTTGTTGAGAAGACATTTTCCAGTGAAAATTCTTACGTTGGTCAAACTTTCAAAAAGTGAATCTGTGATTCTGTATGACAGTATCCACACAGCGCGGTGATTGACAGCAGCACTCGCCTAAAACATTGTGTTCATCCGCGCTGTTTCATGCCGATTTACAACCCACGTAAAAATGCTAATTCCGCGAATAACTGCAATTGCAAATTTCAAACAGAGATGGCGACAAAGAGGAAAAGTTGCCGACTGCAGCTTTAAAAAATCGCTTATTATGTTGAATGCTTTTTCCCCCTTAGTTGATCAGAACAAAAGTGGATGTTAGTTGTTCAGAAGACATTTTCCAGTGAAAATTCTTACGTTGGTCAAACTTTCAAAAGTGAATCAGTGATTCTGTATGACAGTATCCACACAGCGTGGTGATTGACAGCAGCACTCGCCGAAAACATTGTGTTCATCCACGCTGTTTCATGCCGATTTACAACCCACGTAAAGATGATAATTCCGCGAATAACTGCAATTGCAAATTTCTGAACAGAGATGGCGACAAAGAGGAAAAATTGCGGACTGCAGCTTTAAAAAAATCTATTTGCATCACAGAATTACACTGCTATCTGGTAAAGCTCCTTTTTTATAGTGTCTCTCTGACAAAACATCTAAGGGAAATGTGGGAGCTGTACAAGGCTACAGCTGGCATCCATAATAACATCACTACAGTTTGAGTGAACAAAGACACAGGGAGACAAGATTGCGAGTGTTGTGCTAGTGTTAGCAAACAGGGTTTCACAGCTTCACAGAGACACTAGGGGGAAACGAACACAATCTGATGATGTCACCGCACCGACTAAACATGCATGATTGGCTCCTCAGACAGGCAAAACCCCTCTATAGGCAAACATTACAATGAGCTTAAAGGAAACAGAGTCCAACAGCATGCACACAGGAAATAGATAGCATTTCACCGAACCACACGGAAACAATCAAGGCTTAAGATAAATTTCTATCTATTCATCTTGCCTTAATCTTTTCACAGGAGGTGGTGTAAAAGCAGTGCATTGCAAAATCTGCATGGGGGCTCATGTCCTTGTCAGTGTGACAATGTGTAAAATGAGGTCCACATTGCGAACAAAGATAGAGAATGTGCCTCTCATGTCTTTTCCACTCATTTCATCATGCACAGACTGTGTCATGCATCCTAAATAAAGATGAAGAGCCACATAATTTGATAAAAGCGCAATATTGCATAGATTTTCATCAAAAAATTTGACAGCATATCTATTGTCTTTACTTGAGAACATGATTTAAAGATATTCACTCTACAGACACAGAATCTGGTACACTGGCCAAAATAGTGCTGAAGGTTAATAGACTGCAGGTTAAATGATCTATTAAGTGGAGCTGGTTTAAATATATATTTCAAGATGTATATAATGGCTCTTTTAAAAAAATAGATGGTAACAAGCCTTTGTTTTATCCTAATCTAATCACAGCAATCCTGCTTTGAGGACAAACTGACCAAACAGTCAGGCTGACAGAACAAAAAAACACAAAGATCCTTAACAAAAAGTGTATTAATATCAGTATCAATATCATATGACTCTTAAAAAACAAATACCTGGCAAACATCAGCCACCATATGAAGTGGTGAACATACCCATAGCCCGAAAGAGGATAGTGGCCAATGAGGTACAATTTTCCACAGACACAAAGCAGTGTACATTACCAAAATAATGCAGTGTTGTTCATTGGGGTCAAACGGGGTGAACTAAACTTTAAGGATAAACTTCCTATGGGCCTGGGCATTAACAGAGACATACTGTCATACTGTTTAACAACAGCTATAGACTAAACAAAACTGACCTTCAGTGGTAAAGTATTAAACAACAGGCCCACATACACACAACATTATAATCAGAATTAGGTGCATTATAACCACATTTGTGCCTAAACTAAAAATAACCACGGTACATGTTGGTAACATTTCAGTAATCTGTCAAGACAACTGACAACACAATACAGCCTTTTTACAAGCCTAATAATTCACACAGATGCTACAACAAAAGAGCTCATTGTTATTAAGACATATTTTATAACTTAGATTTTTAAATGTCAAGACAAGGTAGCTACTTTGTGAATAAAACCATACTAGCAAGTTTACACAAGCAAAAGTATTTGTAATGCACACTTGTGTTAAGTAAATGCATGTGTCTATTCAATAAGCATTATGACTATATTGTTACAACTACTAACTAAAGAATAAGTAATATTAGTACATAACAAATTGTTACTAGTAAATTACACCAGCAACAATTACAGCACATACTCCTGACGCTTTTTTAATAAACCAAATATAAATTCATGTCCCAGTTAATCTTAATGTTGACACGTTTTCCTAATTGAAAAAAAAAACAATACATCAAAGGAAAAAGAAAAAAACAAATACAATTCGATTTTCTATTCATTAACTAATGACTGTTCTTTTTATTAAAACCAATTTTTAAGTTTAATCTAAAACAATAACTAACCGCAGTAACAATATTTTATTAGTGAACTGATGTTCCACTGTTCTTTTTAATAGTCAACTTATTTTTATCAGTCATCAAGGTTGGTAAACACTGTCACAGACATGATGTAATTTCACCAAGCTGATTGCTCACAAATAAAAAATGAATCATGTTTTCAGGCCATTTCAAGTTTGATTTTGACATGACTTAAAGTGGTGAAATCTAAGTGGCCGAGTTATTTACTTGCTTTTTAATTAGTCTTCCCATTAACGCCATAATTTTGTTCCTTTAGATTCGAATTCATGAACGCACACAAAAACAAGAGACAGGATTTATTCGCACAAGCCAATCATATCCAACCATGACCAATAATTTCCAAGGGTTGAAGCGTCTCGAAGCCGCCATTGTAGCAGAACTTCACCTGCTGTTAGCATCCCATTGACTCCTATTCATTTTGGCGTCACTTTGCGAGCACAGTGTATGCTTTGGGGGGTCTGTTAAAGTCAATGGGCTCAGCAGGAGAGGCATTGCCTCCCGCTTTAACTTTGCTTTCTGGTATCACTGTTGAACACTGTTACTTTAGAAAAAACGTGATTTATCAACTTCGTAATGTCGCATTTTGTAATATTTGTTGCATTGTTTTATTTTTGTATTATGGGTTATTTTCTCTTCCAATTTTTCTGAGGAGGCACTGATGACTAAAAGGCATTGTTGTGCGAATGAGCGCGATTATCAACATAAAGCTGTTTTGAAACAGTCCATATTGTTAAAAGTGCCATATAAATAAGGCTAGCTGATATGTAAACTACAGATTTCCATAGAATTCAATGGCAAAAATGTGCAATTTGTTAACAGTAACAATGCAAGTTACTTAGGAGTGACTAAAGGCAAAGGAGAACTAATAAATAATAAGTTCTAGGGACTAACGGGATAGATAATAGTCACTACTGGAATGAAGACTAGTTTAATATATGTCTAATGACTAACTAGTGAAATTGAGAGCAGTTACTGTAGGGTAGGATTATTCAGCAGTTATCAAATGATAGGTTCTACAAAAATAGATATTACTTGGCCTGAAATATATTTTAAAATAAGCTTGCCAAACCATTGAAAGCTTATATATTGCGCTCTAAATAGACTGATAGTTAAATAGACTGATAATTCTCAAATATTAACCATTTACTAGAAGCATGTAAACAAAAAAGTACATCTGCACTGGGTAAATTCACAGTCCCCCCTGAGGCGACTGGGTCATTCGAAAAGCAACAACAGTTTAAACAGCTAGTGTTGTGGAATTCGAATTCTTTAATACGGCGAATTCGAACGATTCGAATTCGATAATGTTCGTCAATACAAATGCGCACATTTTCGTGCGTCAAATACATCATGAGCACAGCAACAACAAAATAATAAGACATTTTCAGCTGTTTGTGTCGTTGTGAACGCGCCGCGCGTCCTTATATAAATCACCCGACAGCGGATAACAAATGCAATTATGCAATGCGGGGTAAACTAAACAAGCATTTGCAATTCATTGCAATGGTGTAGCTGCTTAGCTGCCCTTATTGCCCTGCCGTGGCTAGCTAGCCCCAGCATCGACTAATTCACCGAAAGGGAGTTTAAACCATAAGCTTGGCAAACCAATAACACTTGATGTTGTTGACATGGCAATAGGTAAAAGGTAACTTCAGGTGTCCAAAAAGCTAGTCTCTCCAGTGCTTGTGCCCCAAGCTACTCTCGCTAGCCGAATTCTGACATGACGGTTTGCTAAATGTCAACCCATTTGGACATTCCTCTTTCCTACTATGCAACAAAGCAGAAGGGACGGAAAAACACAGCTCAAACTAGATCGGGAGATTGCATACACTCGAGTGCAGCGAACCAGACGGGACTGTCAAGGCCTATGGGTTGACAGTTGAGCATGTGTCACATCTGTATACCTTTGTAATGCACCCGCAGATTATTCTGTGAGAGCCCGATGTAGCTGTACTTATCCTTGGGCTCCAAGATGGGGTAAGGGGTTCTCTTCCTCATTCACGGCCGGGTACAGTCGCTTCAAACGCTCGCTTAGCTCATGCTCTTGATAATTAAAAGCAGGATCTCCTGTTAGCAGGCTCCCCACTCCAAGCTCTGCCATTTTTTGCTTATGTTTTTGTATTCCTTCTAGTAATCCTACCCTGTTGTGCCAATCCGCTAAAAAGGAGACAGCGCTAGACTAAGGAGGAACACACACACACAGCAGCGGGGAGAGAGAATTTCCCCGGATAACAGTCGCTCGCTCGCTCGCTCGACAGTGACGTGTGGGTACTGTAGTCGAACACAAAGCCTGCGCAGTGCACGCGGCTGACATGAGGGAAGTGCCGTCAACTACATGACCCATACCTAATTCAACTAGGGCTGTAAAACGCAGGCTAGGATTTGTAGTTTTTATGTATATGGCTACTTGATTTGTATGAAAGTAAACAATGTCGAATCAGTGACTGAAATGTGTGGTGATAATTTCATCCCACTACTAAACTCAGGCATATAATTCTGTCACTTTCAGCTATTTATGAAACAGACTTCATGGAATCCTTATCCCAAACTCTTGGTCTGTGAAGCAGTAGTTTTACCTTATTGACTTGACTTTAATCATTTAAAGTGTACTGATTGTTTTCTGTGTTAGGGTCCATAACATGGCCTGCGTATTTTTTGTGTCCAAGTATATTTGTCTTTTAAAATAATATGACATATATCACGTTATTCTTTAAAACCAATTTAGTTTGAATTCCTTTTTAGTACATTTAAATAATACATAACTGTATGTTTTGCTATCTTAAAGGTATCCCCAAAAATAAATGTCAAGGTGCTGAACAAATGAACAAAGACAACCATTTAAAATGGTGTCCCAATAATACAAAGTTAAAAAAACTAAATACTATGGCATCATTTTAGACTTTAAACCATAAAAACACGTTTTATAAATATCAGTAGTTTTAAAGATATTTTGTCCTACTTTTGTCCAACAATTTGTATATTCTCAAATGTCAGAGTGGCACAACTGCAAAAATGGCTATTTTATTATGTTTTAACAAGGTAATAACAGTAAACATTATAATGCATCATCCAGAGGAGCCCAACTGATCCTTGTGGCAGAGTGAAAAGGTTTGTAGATCTCTCTCAAATACTGGTAAACACTGCTCATTTTAAGTATGGGTAGGTTGGTACATTTTCCCTGTCAGATGGTACAACTACAGTCCATATTTGTCTGTATCGCCTGACATAAAAACCACATTGACATATTATTTAATAACTGAAAATCGTTTAAACATTGTTCATGACTCAAATATGCATTACATTAGTTTTTAGTTTTAAAGAATTATCATAATTATGTTTTAAAGAATAATGTTGTTTTTTCATTGAAAATGCTAAGTTTATGACATGTTTACAGTTAAAAGCACGTTCGTTATATTCAAAAGCAAGGTCACTTCTAACCCTACGGTCAATGATCAAGACATTTTGTTCAACAAGTTGAGTAAAAGACAGACGCTTGTTTTAGAAAAACAAGACACTCGGTGGTGCAATCCAGTAGCCCTAGCGTTAACTGCCAAGAGGGAACAAGACAATTGTTAAACGTTAACAGAGCAATCTAACGTTTAAAATATTTAACAAAAAACGTGATTTAATTGAACATATACACACGAATTTAATGCAACACATATGATTTTTTAGACGACAAGGCGAGTTAGTTTTCATAAAGGCATGCCGTGAACAGCTATTCATTGAAGGTCTTTTCAAGGGTTCCTGCGGTATCATGGCAACCACCTGTCAAACAACAACAAATGCCATGCCGCTGAAGTTTCAGTTGGATGTACGCTGAAGAATCTGCTGTGGAATAATATAAAGCTATTTATTCGTCCAAATGTCACTGAAAGAACTACAGTTGCCACCGTTGTTACACTCTGAAAGGCAAGTTATAAGGAGATTTTAGAATCGTTAATGTTGCTTAGTTCACTGAACTAGAATTGAACTAGAAGTCCGTAGTTAAGTGGAAAAAAGCTATTAAATCAGTTACTTAAATGACCAATAACATGTTTGCACATCAATATATTTGTTTAAAATACATCTATACGTTTCAAATAAGTTGTATATGTTAATGATTACCATTTCCCCGCGTTATTCTCTATTTTAATCACCTTTTATATTTTAAATAATTATTTAATCATACATTTAATGTAAAATCTCAATATTTGTTTAAAAATCTCCTGTCATTGCTTGACGTAATCGACTAGTTGAATTGTCTGTCTTCTGATATATGTTATGTCTCATTTTGCTAATGATGACAGCATTAGCAGAGGATCACATAGGCACAATACTGGCAGGATGTCAAAGACAACGTTTATAAAAGTAAGTAATAAACCTGCTGGTTTGTTTTAATTTCATTAGTTTAATATTAGATGCAATTAATCGATTTGACAGCAATATTTTAATCACAAAAAACAATATTATTTAATAGTATTCCAGTCATACACTGATAGCTAGCTGACTTATGGATCTATAATGTCAACCGTTTAAGTTACAGTAAATAAATAAAGTGTGACTTGGATTTAGGAACATATATTTGTCTTATTTGGTTTATCAATCCTAAAAATAGACATTTATTTTTGTATTGTTTTGACACCATCACATGCCCAATAATGCTGGATCACTCTAATTTTCCCTCAGACCAAAGGGGGAGAAACTTCCAGTGACCTTTCATCCTGTCCTGCTGAAGCTACCAATCAAATTGTCCAAAGGCCTAAAGAAAAAATACTTCATGGGTATAGTACAACACATAGCCACTTAGTGTTCATTTTTAGTAATGTAGTTGTAAATCTTTATAGAATAGTTTTAAATAAAAAGGTTTTATGCAATAGCTTTGAAACTTAGTCATCTTATCGGTCTTTTCCATGTCTATTATGAATACCAATGTCTCCTAATGTCATACATAATGTGCTGCAGATCTCTTGCCAAGCCTCGTTTCTTAGAGCAACTGGAGTGTCATCTTAAGAGAGAATTAGAAGCGTTAGACACACACAGCCCCAAAGTCCAAGAGCTCCGACTGCAGGTTTGTATCCCACTTTGCATTAGTCTCTTGTGCTTTAGCACACAGTATGGTTTTAAAGTTTGGGGTTGGAAAGATTTTGATGTTTTTTTTTAAAAGTGACTTATTCTAACCAAAATATTGTAAACAAAATAACATTTCTATTTTGAAAATGAAATTCATGATGGCAAAGCTACATTTTCAGCATCATTACTCCAGTCTTCAGTGTCACATGATCCTTCAGAAATCATTCTAATATGCTGATTTGGTGCTCAAGAAATATTATTATTGGCTTACTATTATTAATGTTGAAAACAGCTGTGCTGCTAACATTTTTTTTGTGAAAATCGTGATAATTCTATTCTTTGATGAATAACTTAATGATTGAAAAACTAAAAAACAGCCTTTATTTGAAGTATATTTTAAGTCTTAACCATCACCTCTGTTTAATGCATATACTTTCTGAATATATATACATACGTAGGTGTGTAGTATAGTATATATAAACTGTTTTGTTTTTTCTTCTGCTTTTCCCTCTGCATTATAAAGGTTTATCAGGAGGTCTTTGGATATTTAATTGAAGAATTTAAAACCTATAAGCCTATTTTTTCTGCCATCAAAAACGAGTATGACATCACATTAGGTACGTACAATCTTTTTATTATTTGTGGGAGGAAATCTTTGTGCAAGCAGGTTATCACTTTTTCTAGTATTGTATTAAACAAAAAGACATAGTTACACAAAATGTGTAAAAGTGATCCTGATCACTCTCAGTACTAATCTGCTGCAAACGTAAAATAGAGGAAATCTAATTGATAAAATAAATAAATATGGTCACATAAAATTAAATGCTAATGCACTCTAAACAATGCTAGGTAGTTTTAACCCTAATTTGGGTCAAATATGGACAAACCCAAATGTTGGGTTAAAAATGTAATTTAAAATATTTCACTTTTCAAATGTCAATTTTTGAATTACATTTTTAACCCAACATTTGGGTTTGTCCATATTTGACCCAATTTGGGTTGAAACAACCCTGCATTTTTTTATTGATGAGGGAGAAATTAGTTGAGATGAACTTGTTAGCGTCTTCTCACTCACAGCGCATCTCCGTGAACAGATAAGGATCTACAACCACTGCGGGCAAAGCTAGTGCTTGTGTCGGAACAGTGTGAGAAGAGGATTCTGGATCTGAAAGTGCAGGAAAGAGATGGAGATCCGAAATCTGAAGCAAGACTGTCAGCGACTGCAGGATGTCATTAAGAGTATGAGAAGGACAACAGAGTGCTCTGCAGATTCAGGTGGAGCTGGAATGGTTTTACAATTTATTATTTCTGGCCTTTTGTAGAAATCAACATTGGATTATTATTCAGACGAGCTTTGTAGCTCGCTTCTGAATCTTTGTATTCTGCATGGCTAAATATAATAACTAGCATGAACTTTCAATTGGCTACTAGAGAGGAAAGCTTATTTTATTTGTATTAATTATATCATCCCATGGTCTATTAGCAAACTCATCATATTATGTTGTGGTTTCTCTTAGCATAATATGTGTATCTTATTAACATTTGAACACAGTTTGAAATTAATTGAAATCTTTTGTAGATGTTTACAGCAGATGCTTATCAGGGCCAAACGGTGGGTCAGTGATTTACATTTCAAGTGGTTTAGGTCATTCATTTACAAATTAGGGAGATGAGGGAAAAAAAAGCCTGTGTTTTTTGCCAATTTTTTGCAATTTGAATTAGGTTACAATTTTAGCAATTTTGTTATGTGCCTTAACATTTTTATTAGTTTATTTAATTGTATTCTTTTTTTAAATATTACTAATTAACATCTACATGTTAAATATTATAAATTATTTATATGTAGATAATATATAATATTTAAAATACTGTCAATACGCTCATAATCTGTAAATGCTTATCCTGACTAAACCCAACTGTGATACTTTTATTCTCGATATTTTTTATATTTAATTTTTTTTTCTTATAATTTGTATTATGTTTCCTGTTTCCCAAACAGAATTCCTTGTGTGTGCAAGCACACTTCGCCATAAGCTCTTTCTTGATTCTGATTTTTATATATTTTCTATTTAGCTTTTAACTTTAAGTCATTTTAACTTACAGTTCAGTTTAAGGTTTTTAAAGGGATACTCCACTTTTTTGGAAATAGGCTCATTTTACAACTCCCCAGAGTTAAACAGTTGACTTTTACCGTTTTCTAATCCATTCAGACGATTTTTCTGATATTTAGAAGAATATCAGTAACCACACAGTTTCTGGTCTCATTGACTTCCATCAGTAGGACAAAAATATACTATGGAAGTCAGTGAGACCAGAAAATGTCTGGTTACTGATATTCTTCTAAATATACATTGAAAAACGGTAAAACCCAACTGTTTTAACTCTGAGGAATGGTGAAATGAGCCTATTTCCAAAAAAAAGTGGAGATATCCTTTAAGAGTAAATTACCAAAAACAAGTTTTAGTTTTAGTTAATAATAACAACACTGCTGCTTCCTCAAAGCAAATTGTTGAGATGATGAAACAAACTCATGTGCATCTTATCTTTTCCACAGGTTGATCATCTAAAAGAGGATACTGGCCTACCAGTATCAGCTATACAGGGATGACGTGATACACGAAAGCTGCTCATTACCACAATCAGCATAATGCGCTCTACTAAAGATACTGAACGTGATGCTAATAATGAAGGTTATAACCACACTAGTGTTGGTGATGATGATGATCAGTAGTACAGTCTACTAAAAAATAAATCAATATAAAAAAACAATTACTGCAAGAATTTAGTGTATGTATTTAAGAGAATAATGAGCCAGTGGAGGAAGCATAGCAGAGTTGTGATGACAGATTAATGTAAGATGTTGAATATTAGCTGGGCTGGAGATTTCTGATTGCCTGGAGTAGAGTTGCAGTAGTCATGATGAGAGCAGAATAGAGCTTGTACCAGTCTACCAGAACCAGAGTAGCTTCTATGATAAGAAAATGTCTCAAGAGTTTTATTGGAATGTCTTGTTTTTGGAAGGAGTGGATAGAGATTGAGGGTTTGAGTTGTAAGGAGGAAGCTTTGACTCTGCTTGTTCCTCTCAGAGGTGGAATGGGAGGATCCTATGGTGGTGAAAATGGCTTTGCAGGTGTGTAGAGAGATCTTACCAAAGCTCAGGTTAGAGCTAGACCGGCTGGAAGCAGAATACAGCGAATGTGGTCCCTCGACAGAACTGGGATAACCTGAAACGTATGCATCAGGAGACTCTAACAAAGGTATGGAGAATTATTATTGTTTTTAAGTATTTTTCTTTAAATAAATGCTGTTTCTTTAACTTTCTATTCATCAAAGAAATCCTGAAAAGATGTATCATGATTTAAACAAAACTTTTTAACCAGTATGAATAAGAAATGTGAGCAGCAAATTAGAATGATTTCTGAAGGATCAGTGTGACATTGAAGACTGGGAGTAATTTTAGATTTAGCTTTGCCATCAAAGACATGAATTACATTTAAAAATATATTAGAAAACAGTTGTTTTAAATTGTAATAATATTACTGTTTATATTGTATTTTGAGCAACCCCATACTTGTTACAATCCAAACGAATGACTCTAAAACATCAATTCTAAGAGGTAGAGTGATAATAATCATTTCTATTTAATATGATTTTCCCCCTTGTTTCAGCTGGAAACCTTACAAACAGACTTTGACCAGATGAAGTCAGAATATGACACGCTACTTGAGGTTAATCGACAGGTAGTTACACAGCAAAACAGTCTTCAGAATGAGCTGGAAGGATTCAAAGAGGTCTATAATGATAAATATATAATCATAAATGTATCTGATTACTTAACATTCTTCTAATCTACAGTCAGCAGCTGCTGTGTTACACTCTAATCAGTCTGTGCTGCAACATGGCTCTGATAACAAACACAATGTAACAACTCCCAGACCAAACTGGGAAAAATGTTCAGGTATCAGTCTACTGAATTTTCCATAAGGATTTCACCAATTGTCTCTTCTTTTATATAGCACATATGTTGAGACATATGTTTTAAATATTGATTATGTACTGTAATGTATTTTATAGACACACTCGGAGGAACTGAAAGATGTAGAGAGCTTTTGAAGGTCAGTCCAGCCAAAAGAAGCTGGAGATCTTGCTGCAGGAGATGAATGGACAGAATGAGTTCTTTACTGGCCTTGTAAGTGCTCCTAACATCTATCTATCTATCTATCTATCTATCTATCTATCTATCTATCTATCTATCTATCTATCTATCTATCTATCTATGTATCTATCTATCTATCTATCTATCTGTATCGTATCTATCTATCTATCTATATATCTATCTATCTATGTATGTATCTATATATATATATATCTATCTATCTATATATCTATCTATGCTATCTATCTATCTATCTATGCTATCTATCTATCTATCTATCTATATATCTATGTATCTATCTATCTATCTATCTATCTATCTATCTATCTATCTATCTATCTATCTATATATATATCTATCTATATCTATCTATCTATCTATCTATCTATCTATCTATCTATCTATCTATCTATCTATCTATCTATCTATCTATCTATCTATCTATCTATCTATCTATCTATCTATCTATCTATCTATCTATCTATCTATCTATCTATCCGTATATGTATATATTTGAAGAGTTCAGATGCAAAAGCCTCTAAGTGCCATTTGAAATTTTCTTGATGATAATTTTTATCAAGCTTGTATATTTAAGTTCAGTAATTTCACTTAAATGGCAATGAAGATTACCTATTAATTGTCATTTAAGTGAAATTACTGAACTTAAATATACAAGCTTGATCAAAATTAGCATTCTAGAAGAAAATTTCAAATGGCGCTTAGAGGCTTTAAACTTCTTCATTTGTAAAATTAATGCTAAGCGTAAATACTCTGATTTACAATATGCTTGTTGTGGACCTAACTGGATATTAAAATTGTTTTGACAGGGCACATCCAGTGACGTCCCATTTATCTACAATATGAGGGGAAAATTAAGAATCTTAAGCTCAACAAAACAGATGTTATCAGAGTTATAAAAGATATCTGGAGGAACAAAACTACAGAGAATGAAAAGGTATGGCATACTAATATCCTGTCTTGATTTGTTTAAACGTTCAATAGTTGAGGATTTATAACTGTATTTCTCCACCCATTTTTCCTCAATGAAGATTGATCACTCCAGAGATCTGCAGGTGTTTCTTCACAGCTATCTAGTGGAACAGTATAAGGACAGGTCCGGAGAGTGGGCTTACAGCTTGATGGAAAGCATCCAAAACAATCTTAAGGATGATTTCATCTGCCTTTTCAATGACATCTTGACTGGGAAGGTTTGTGCTTAATCTAAGTTACAACCATTTGCCATATTGAAAAAGTCTATTGAAAGCAGTTTTTTTTCATAAGGGCCTCCAAAACAATCCAAATTTTTGGATCGGATTGGGAAGATTATATACCGTTAACTGTCACCGTCCCGGTACCGGGACGCCTAACTTTACTTCACTATATTTCTATTAAATCCTAATCTAATTATGACAAATGATTTATTGTTGGAAAGGTCTAAGACTTCTAAATAGATATGCTAGCCATGTATTGTGTTACAAATTATGATTTGTAAAATAACTTTTGATGAATTTATGACAAGAGTGCTCCTCAAAAATTCTGCATCAGGAGTACTGACCTGTCACAAAAAGTCAATGCACCCACTTTTAATTATTGAAATTATTGTTTTAATGCTAAAAGTTCATTATAAAATATATAATGTAGTATTTTTCAATAAACAATTATAGTATAATATTATCCTCTAAAAATTATATATATATATATATATATATATATATATATATATATATTATCCTCTAAAATATAATATCTGTTTTTATCGCCTTTTATATTATATCACATATTTTAGTAGTTATCATAAATTAGGTATCATTTGAAAGCTTATAAACTCAGAATTCATCCTGTGAAAACGTTGCCTACCATAGAAACGGTACTTATTTTATCAGGCTCCTCCCTTTTGGGATCATTATATTTCATAATTTACGATCAAAACCTTTTCTAATCTTGACAAAACACATATTGTCAGAAAGGTCTTTGTCTCAAGGTTCCAGATTTTGTGACAGAATTGATATTTGGACAAAAATTTATTAATTTGTTAAGGCAGAATGTATACAACTAAATTCAATGCAATTCAATGGCACTATATTTGGTACTACGCCTAAACAAAATCTCATGGGAACTTCAATTTTTGTAACATCAACTTCAAATTTGGAACATATCTTGGTTAGATTTATGGATTTGATTTTATAGTAATTTTAGAGTAAAAAATATTTTGTAAAATATATATTTTATATAAAATACAAAATATATAGTACAGTATTTGATTTAATGTAAATTTAAATTTCCATAACTTTTTTATACTTTCATTTTTTGAAGTGTTTTCACTCCAGCAATAATCTGCTGAGTGTTTCCTTTAAAACAAGACCAAACTTGGGTATATTCCAAAGCCTTCTTGAATTACAACTATTTAAATTTGAATTGTGCATTTTAACCCCCATTCTCATAAAAGGGGGTGACAGCGAAGGGGTTAATGAGATTTGCTGTATAATAATTGAGTGTAATTTTGTGGCAGGTTGATGAGAGTATCTACCATGGACAGACACAGCTGCTGTCTCACTTGCTCAAGGTTTTTATTCAAAGTGACACAACACAGTGCGGATCACTAACTGTATTAGAATTTAGGTGAGTGACAGGTGAAGAACATATGTCTTCTGTGGGAATATATATGATTGTCATGTGATTATTATAATATGTGTGCTATTCATCAGTGAGGCATTGAAGCAGGCTTTCCCCCTGAAGTCAGATCAGGACATAGATGAGCTGCTGATGACGGCTCAGACAGAGCTAAGGAGTAATGGAGTGCGCATTTCTTATCAGACACTTTATACAGAGGTCAGTTTGGATCTTCTTTGGCTAAGAACAAGAAAATATGTACACTACTATTCAAAACTTTGAGTATGCACACTAAGGTTGCATGTATATGTTCTGCTCAAGTCACTTTTCATCAATTGAATGCAGTCGCTAAATAAATGTATTATTTCTTTTCATTTAAAAAAAATTACTGTGCCCAAACTTTTGAATGGTTCTGTATATATTAATGCATGTTCTTTCCACTCCAGGACACAGATGGAAGACACAAAGAATTCCTGAGTCTAGTTAAAAAACAAGCTACCGCTGAGAGACTCCAGTACATCAGTGAGCTGAGAGTGCAACTTGAAGGCAAAGGGTGAGAAATCATCCATCCACTGTTTACAAAATTAAATGCATTATAAGATTTATCAGAGTAAAGCCACATCAAATGAATCCTGCATTGTCATAAGTTGTGTCCTGTTTTGTATGTCATCAATGTAGGGAAGTGGAACGCAGAGCTACTGGGACTGCCTTCAAAACTATCGATCCTTCACTGGATTCTGAAACTCTGGACTGGTATCTCAGTGTAGCTTTTAAGACAAAGGAGTGTGAATTGAACACAGAGGTTGTGCTACAGCGTCTCTCTGTGGCGGATGTAAAAAGGGCAGGGCCAGAGCGATGACCATAGTTATGTCAAACACATTTCCAGTTTTTCTTTTTATAGCA
The DNA here is from genome assembly GCA_030378365.1 of Hybognathus amarus. Taxonomy (NCBI): domain Eukaryota; kingdom Metazoa; phylum Chordata; class Actinopteri; order Cypriniformes; family Leuciscidae; genus Hybognathus; species Hybognathus amarus. Next base: position 367,752 of record JAQIUQ010002849.1, read on the forward strand.
CACTGACACTACATATATAAACCAAGTACAGCACCAGGGCATACCTCTGTGTTAATAGTTTGCATATTGTTATGCAATTAGAAAATTGATGACACAATATTAAATAATTAAATAAACAATTATATGATAATATGTTTCTGGCTTCTTTTTTGCTTTCTATTAAAAAGAAAAGAAACGTCATGCTTGTTATATTGACATTTTACCTCGAAAAATTAAGAAAGCTGTATTTATTTGTATTGTCTGCATGCAGATTACTTGATTTAGTTATTTGTGAATAAATTGTACATTTGTATTTATTTGTATGTCAAATGTATTCTTATGATTGTAATACTATTAACAAGAGCTCAACTTTTCAACCCTTGGTAAATGCAAAGAAGCACTGCGTTAAACTAATCGAAAAATAAACTGAACTGCCACATGTAGTTTTATTTTACACAGAATTTAAGTTTGTAAATAGCAGAGAGAAGTTGTACAAATATGGTTTCTACGGGACAATACTTATGTGAGTATTTTAAGTATACTATTCTTAGATTCACCTGCTGCTCGAAGCTCTAGTTTTAGATTTGGAAAGCAATACATCAAGAATCGGTTGACTGACTGTCAAGAACCAAAATTGAAAGCAGTGTGTAAGTGCTTCGCGCATGCGCAAACCGAAGAGGCCGCTCAACTTCTGTTCACGGCGCGCTGGAATCGCCATAACTGGAACCGGGGGATTCGGTTTAGGGCTCACTGAGGTAAGATGTTTGCCACATATTACATATAACAGTTAACTTTGTGTTTATACTGCACATAACTACTTTATATACATACTTTATGCAAAGTGGGACTGTGGCTTTTTTCCAAGAATCATCTGAAGCGCTAGCTAATAGGACACGCCTATAGGAGTGGAGCGTGTACGGGCCGCGCGAGGGTCTCGCGCCCGCATGCAGCTCATATGGCTCTGAGGTATTTTTAGAACGGAACAAGAGCGCGTTTGCTCCATGTTGACCGTCATTATTAAAACTCCGAGTCGATATTTAAAAAGTAACGTTCACTTTAACGTAAAGCACAACTTTTTCCTCATCACGATTTAGCCGGCGAGTTCGCTGTAGACAGTTAGCACGTCGGCTAAAGCTACAATGAATCAGTCTACACCGAGGCCAATGAAAGCTAGCTAATACTCTTAGCATGTTGACTTTTAATGGTTAACGTTATTTAGTTACAGTTTCGATCAAATTGTGGTTGCGGTTGGAAGGAATGATTCCAACCACAACTCGGAAGTCATTATATCGCCAGTGACTGATTTGAATATGAGTTAGTTTGCAACTAACAGTTACCAAGCTAAAAATCTCTAAAATCCTCTTTAGAATGGCAAGCCGAATGTTTTTTTTATATATATAGATCTGTAATTAATTTAAGTTTCCTTTTATTTGTCTTCTCTAGCTTAACAGTAATCGTTCCAGCGTGTTGGGTTTAAGTTATTGTCACCCATACATTTGTAATTTTAGATAAATTGCCATTAACAGCTCTAACTAACTAAATCCGTGTTGTGTAACGTTAGCCCAGAAACTATGAAAGGAACGATTGTACGTGGTTGATGTCTGGGCACACTATAGATTTTGGAGGAAATTCATGTTTAAGTTTGAAAGACTGCAGTGAATCATGGCCCAAGCAAACACATGATACATTAACCAGCCAAAGTTGCTGACAAATCTGTATGAGTGTCTAACAGGGTGGAGCACGAGTGTGTCAGATTCCATGAGTTTCTAAGTATATAGAAGTTTATAAAGGCCTGTTCACATCAAGAAGGATCACTATAAAGTTTTAACAATTGTTATAATTCATGAGAATAGTTAAGTCCACACCACAAGTTACAACTATTATGATAACTCTACAGAGGAACGATATCAAAATAATTTTTCCTGGCTGATGGGATATAAACATCAGCAGCCAATCAGAATTCACTCTGACATTAAAGGAGTAGTTCACTTTTAAGAAGACTTTTCCTGATAATTTACTCACCTCCATGTCATCCAAGATGTCCATGTCTTTCTTCTTTATGTCGAAAAGAAAATACGATTTTTGATGAAGACATAACAGGATTTTTCTCCATATAATGGACTTTAATGGGAAGCAAACGGTTCAAGGTCCAAAAGACAGTTTCAGTGCAAACTGTTCAAATGGCTTTAAATGATTTCAGATGATGAATAAGGGTCTTATCAAGTGAAACGATTGCTTATTTAAAAAAAATCTAAGTTTTATAAGCTCAAAATGCTCGTCTTCCTCTGTTCTGTGATGCATGTTCGTGACTCTCCTGTTCGAACTCGTTTGTAAAAATGTTAGACCTATTAAAAAACTTTTCTCTTTATTTGTATCTTTATTCTATTGTGTTTATTTGTGCTACTTTTTTCAATTTAATTAAACAATTTAAATCAAGCTTCCTTGTGTTGTGTAAATTCTTAACAATATATTACCCCATTGTAAAAACATAATGAGCGCAAACATTTAGGTGCAATAAATGTAATAATTTTATTTGGAAATGTTTTTTTGTACTTGTGATCTTGTCAATTGTTGTCATTTGTCAACCCTCAGTAAGTCACATACATTGAGTCATTTATTCTGTCTCCACTAGTGCCTGTAGAAGGGTGAATCAGGATGGGAGACAAGCCGATTTGGGAACAAATAGGATCCAGCTTTGTGCAACATTACTATCAGCTGTTTGACACAGACAGGACTCAACTTGGATCAATATATGTGAGTATTGTGTTTAGTTCCTTTGCTCAGGATAGTTCTCTCTTGACTAGTCCTTTAAGGCTGTCCCACACTAAAAGATTTTTAAAAACTTGGATTTTCAAAATGTAAGAGACCTCAAACATGACGATAAAAACGTATAGATTTAACAGTTATGTTCCTATAATGTGTGGAGTGCCTCGACATGTGACTTAAGGCCCGTTCACACCAAGCACGATAACGATAAAGATAACTATTTATGCGTCCACACCAACGATTTATGCGTTTTTTAAGTAGCGAAAATGGATGATTACAAACGAATATCAAAAGAAAAACAGGCGCTTTTGGGTAAGTTAAATTATGAACAATAACTAGAGATCTTATAAAGTTAACTGGTTATCTAGCTACATGCACTTCAGTCTTCTTTTCTGGTTTGGATACTGCCCTATGAAGTGCAGATTTACTTGAATTCAAAACATTTCAAATTGCAAACAGTGTAAAAAATACTTTTTACTCCGAATCTTTTTTTTTTTAAAGTACAATTGTTATTTTTGCTCGAGTCTCAAACACAGTTTGTTTGATTTTATGAAAAAGACACAAAAAACTCCATACCTTGATATTCTTCCGAGCAGATTCAATGACTCTTCACACACCTCGCACCACAGGAAAGTAGAACCATCAAGATAATCGGGACTTAGCTTTTGTTGGAAGGGGGAAATTAGGCAAAAAATCGGCCCGATTGTCTTGTAGTGTGTGGATGCCTTTAGCTAAGAGAGAGAGATATCAATTAGAAATGTTTTTACTGTCTCTCTGTCTTGCCATCACGTTAGTGTTCAAAGCGTCCCTTGGTTTATGTCTTGCAGAGTGACGCTAGATGCCCAGTAACAAACGAGTTTTGTCGTGTGTTCAACAGAAGAGTCTTTTCAGGCCAGAATTGTTGTTTGCCTAAAATGCTTATACTTGGATCTATATATTGAGCAACATATAAAAGATGTTAAAAAATATTGATGTTGGATATTTGTTGAGGAAATTTAACAAACAACATCTGTAGATTAAACAGTACTTGTTAATTTACAAAATGTTCTGCTGTCGGGTGGAAACCTTGTATCTCCATTTATTTTAATTTTTTCCATAAATCATTGCTATTGGTCACCCTTTACATCTGTGGGTTTTGCAAATATTTAACCTATTTAATTTAATCTATCTATCCATCCATCCATCCATCCATCCATCCATCCATCCATCCATCCATCCATCCATCCATCCATCTGTGTATAGCACATTGTTTTCAGTAATATAAGATTTTGGCCAAATGACAGAATAAACTGTGCACTTCATAACCCGTAAATTGATGAAAAGGTAATACGATGCACTTACTGCCTCAGATGCACCCGTTCTAATGACGGACAAAATGTCCGCCTTTTTGAAGATACAAGAATTTCACCCAACAGCATAGAGATTATATATATGTGTGTGTATATATATATATATGTATGTATAATGGCGCTTTTCCACTGCATGGTACGGCAGGGCACGGTTCGATATGGCACGCTTTGTCGCTTTTCCACTGCATGATACAGTACGGCTCGCTCGGGCTTGCTTTAAATGGTACCACCTCTGTCGAGGTTCCAAGTGTACCCATACTCGATACTAAAATGTGATGTGAACACACAGCAGATCACTGATTGGTCAGAGTCAGACAGAATCGTCACTACCAGAGTCGTTGTTTTTGCGAGACATCAAACCCGCTAGATTTAAATAGCCACTTTAGCCCAGTAACAGACAGCCTACGCTGTTGCACCTGTTTTAAAACTACTTGCTTGAAGAAAAGAAAGAAAGAAATCTTCCAAAAAAAGATTTGGCTGAATCGCTGGCTGATTTTAAAACGAGCCGTTCATTCATAAATAGGCAAGATCACTGTGAAAATACAGACCGGAAGACAAAAGACAATGAGTGCAGCGCTGAAAAGGGGTGGGGCTAAATAAGGTCTATAATCCCACCCACTTTCAAGCGGTACTAACTGCAGTGGAAAAGCAATCCGAGCTAAAGCGAACCGCGCCAAACCATAGTAAGCCGTACTACCAGGTGGAAAAGTGCCATAAGACTGGCCAAAGCACTGCTTCACTATCTACATATTGGCTTATTTAGCTCATCTACATGTTCTTTTTCTCTTAGATTGATGCGTCATGCCTTACGTGGGAGGGTCAGCAATTCCAGGGAAAAGCAGCCATTGTCGAAAAGCTTTCCGTAAGTATTTGTATGTATTTTGTTAGAGGTTGAATTTGATACAAAGTAGTTTAATAGGTTAGGGTTCATTTCTTATCTCCAAAAAAAATAAAAAATAAAATCAACCGATATTGTACAGATCTATTGTAGAGGCAGTACTGTTTCAGGTAGTCCATCCACATTTAAATATTGATAATTTCTTTAATTACAGTACGTATATGAAAAGTAAGTAGGGATGCACCGATATGAAAATTGACCAGTGTATATATCGGTATGTCAGAACCAATATATCGGCAGGTAAATCAAAATTTAAATTTTTATATATTTTGATAGCCTGTAGACAAACAAAAGGTTCAGCATTAAAAGCCATGTCCCAAACACTTCAACATAAATCAAACATATTCAATACAGTAGATTAGCCTAGTTTGAACCAGTATAAGATTCCTTAACGTTTCAAATTAATTTTACACTCAATATGGCCAACTTTCTTTATTAAAAATGGTAACACTTTATAATAAGGTTTTATTTTGTTAGCATTAGTTAACATGAACCAACAATTAATGAATAATACTTCTACAGCATTTATTAATCTTTGTTGATGTTAAGCTTTTTAACATTTTATAAGACATTTTTAAGATCCAAAGTTGCATCTGTTAACATTAAATAGTGCACTGTGAACTAACAGTGGCAATAAAAATTTCTTGTGACAATGACATTGTTATTGTAACGAACAATAAAAATGTCTTATTAACTAACATTAACAAAGGCTAATGCTCTCTGTTAGTTCATGTTACTTAATGGATTAACAAATGAAACCTTATTGTAAAGTGTTATCAAAAAAGCTATTGTCTAACAAAAATATTTTAATAAAATAAAAATAGAATAAAATACCTAAATAATGCAAACATTGGGCTGTATATAAAGAAATAAAATGCATGTGCCATGGATAAATAAAACGAAATCGCCTCCTCACGGACAATTATTTTAATTTTAATATTACAGTAATAGTAAACAATAAACATCTTTAATATTAGGCTGACTGTTACAAATTACATCATTGAAAAAAAAAACATTTATCGGCAGATATCGATATGTGGTTGATATATCGTGCATCCTGGTAGTACGGTATCTTTCCATTTAAACACTGATATACATCATTTTTTGTTTTAACCTTTTCAGAGCCTGCCCTTCACAAAAATAGCTCACAGCATAACAGCACAGGACCACCAGCCCACCCCTGACAGCTGCATAATGAGTATGGTAGTAGGCCAACTAAAAGTAAGTACATTTTCTGTAAATTTAGTTTTGGTTTCTGACAGTTATGGTATTGCAGCAACGCTTGAGGTGAACAGTTTTGGCAAATATGTACGTGATAAAGGTCTAAAATGGCATTCTTGCCCATTTGAAATGCATAACATCACCTTAATCCCAGTGGCATTTAAATGGAGAGCAGCCGTGGAAGGTTTTATCCTCTCTTGATTTTCCCTCTCACCTGAACGTGACCTAGTCAAAGATTTCATAAGTGTTTCAGAGCTGTAGTGTATGTGTTTGTCTATCAGGCAGACGATGACCAGGTGCTGGGCTTCCACCAGACCTTTCTGTTGAAAAGTATCAACACTGCCTGGGTTTGCACCAATGAAGTCTTCAGGCTTGCCCTGCACAACCTTTGAGCTTAAAGGCTCTCATGGTCACATGGCTTTTCCTTCTCCTAATAATGTCTGTAAGGACCAGTGTCCGCTTAGGTTCACGCACACCATACAAGATCTCTACTGAACGGCTTTAAGCTGTGTTCAGATCAAGCATGATCTAGTGTGGCGGGAATGTCATGACATGCTGCATTTGTTGATGCCAATTTGCATGTTGTGTGTTTGTTGATTTCGTTGCGCCTTTGCAGGTTTAAAACAACCGATGAATGAGTTCCTTCAGAAGAAAAACTAATTTGAACTCAAAGTGTGTGAATATGGCACTTTTGGGTTTAGTTGCATTTTCTGTTAAGGTTTTTTTGATTTCAGTTTAGATTTCATAAATATTTAGTTATTAAATATTTGACCATTAGGGTCAAATTAGTTTTAATTTTGTATTTATTACATTTTAAATTAGGATTTATTTTTATATATTCATTTTTAATTTTAGTTTAGGTTTTTATTATTTTAAATAATTAAAATTATTTATTTATTTATTTTTTCGTTTTATTCATTTTAGTACTTCGGCTCAAACTTTTTTCAGTTGCCCAGGCAAAAACTTTGTTTACGTTTTTTCTAATATTTATTTTCTGTTTGTTTTCAGCTTTGTTTTAATAAAAAATGTATCTATAGTTTTAGTTAACAATAACAACACTGCACTGATGTGTACTAAAACAGTGTGTTAAATGTGTACTAAAATGACATCTTGATGTTGACAAGTTTTAACAGAGTTGTATACAGTGCATGAGTTATCTTGCACTGAAAGCTATTTATAACCTCGTTAGCCTTCTTTTGTTTGAGTTACATCAGTGTGTATATTTAAAGAGATAGTTCACCCTAAAATTAAAATTAAGTTATCATTTACTCACCCTGGTGGTGTTCTAATGCTGTATGCCCTTCTTTTTTTCGGACCACAAAGGGAGTATTTGGCAGTGAATAGCGACCAGCGTCAAACTTGTTAAAAAAGACGCAAAAGTATCACAAAATAATCCCAGGCAACTCAATTAATATATTCCAAGTGTTTTGGTGGTATAACCAAAATTGAATGTATTTTTTAATGAATATGGCCGTTGATCGACTCTATTTATTTAGCACTCCGACTTGTGTACACACAAGTTGTGTGAAAAATCAGAGACTAATTAAAACCACGACATATAATGCATTATAATGCATTGCCTTGAAATCCCCAAAATGTTCTTTGTCCAGACTGGGAACACCAGTTATCAGATGAAAGTCAGAATGACTCAAGAACTTCTTGTTAGGATGAACACAATGGATATATTCACCTTAGAGAAGGTGCATGGATTATATTTCATATCGTGTTTTTGGTAATCTTGATTTGTCACAACTGCAGCGCTAGAGTCTCATGAACGTGTAGTTGAGCATGAAAGACCAATGGCCAAGGTCAGGATTTTTGTAAAATAATACATTAAATTTTTCACCAAACCCTATCGAATTCCACAAGAACGCTTGGAATATACAACACGTGTTGCATGGGATTATTCTGTAATACTTTAGCGTCTTTTTTTTTATTTTGATGCTGTTTGCTATTTACCGCCATTACGAGCGCGAGCAGGACATTTCTTAAAAATTCAGATTTTGGGGTTTGAAAAAGAAAAAAGGGAATATGGCAATTAAAAACAACAGCAGGATGAATAAATTATGACTTAATTTTAATTTTAGGTGAACTATACCTTTAATAAAATACAATAACTTGTCTTGAGTTATTGTATTATTTATAGTGATTCAATAGTGAAGATAATTTGAGCCCAGAACTAGGCTCAGTGTTTATGAAAAAACTGACCCAGATTGTTTATCACCTTTCCATGCACTTGTCTAAAATACAGTCTTGTTTTTTTATTTTCATTTCGCCTTCTCTGACCAACACGTCCTTTAAAAAAAATGAGTTAAATTAACTCCTTATTGGGGAAAAATTGAGAATATTGTGACAAACTCTCAGCCTTTTTGTATCTGGATTAATTTGCCTTGAAATTTGCTCAACATATCTGAAAACATGCATGATTTTTTATTAAATGCAACAGAATTTTAATTTAGCTCTGGTTTAGCTATACCCCTTCTGTTTAATGAAGCGTTGCACAGAATGAAATCTTCCGTCTAAGTCCCTGTGTTTCTGCTTTGTCTAGGCAGATGATGACCCCATCATGGGATTCCATCAGAGCTTCATCCTGAAGAACATTAACGAGGCGTGGGTTTGCACCAATGACATGTTCCGCCTGTCGCTGCACAATTTTGGTTAAATGCCCCATGGCTAGCAGGAGGGAAGTGGGAGGAAGGTGGAGGATGGGGCCCGCCCTGATGACGCCTGAACCTGTCAATCAGCCCTTCATTCATCACACTAAAGAGAAACGGCACCGGATTACAGCTGTCAATCACAGAAAACATGCAGTACTGCCTCTTCTCCAGAAATGACATGTTTCTTTGCTGAAAGCCCACACATCCATCAAACTGACCCTTTTCCTTCCCCAACCTGCATGATGATGGGGAGCTTAAAGATCAGAGGACGCCCTGACCAGGACAAATACGTATTAACCTAACCTCGGCTGTTTGATATTTACATTTTAGTTGCTGATTTTTGACTTTGAAATAACGACTGTCTGTCTTGTTTGCTTAAGTAAAAAGTGTTATCAGCTTGTTTTTAGAAATATGGTCCGTGAAGTTTGTTGTTTTTGCCCCCTTGGAAATTGGTAATTGGTTTCTCCGTTCAATGTGATGTCAGGTTGCTCTAGTTATCCAAAGAACACAACCCTAATTTCCCCTTCCCCTCAGACCAGTGTGCTTCCCGATTTCTGCTCACTGCTCTCTGTGACAATAATTACCAAGCCACGATACACAATAAAACCTTTGACTTTTTATTAACAACGTCATCTTGTTCACCCCCCGTCTGGTTGTGCCTCTACCTTCTTTTCCCTTTTCTATGCTTGACTGTTCATATTTTTGATACTGTTTCATATTAGATTCTCTCATGAAGATTATTGTTTTATTTGAGCAGAGCCAAACGCAACGGAGCCGGTATTTCTCTTGTTATAGGTGGCCAGTGTCTCCTGAAGCAGATGTTCATACTAAAATTAGTTTTCAACATTTTCTATGTAACCCTAACCCTATGAATGGTAGAATCATCAATAGATGCTCTTGTTGAAAAAAGGAGAAATTATATGCGTCCACCAATGAGGCTACATCACAAAGCAAGTTTAGCCATGGATAAAAATGAGTTTGAGACACAGAAAACCCCCAAAAATGCAGATTCATTTTCATTTAGCCTTTCAATTTTAGTTTAGAGGCTTATTTTCCGCTTATTTTATGTTTTGTTAGTATGAATGTAAATGCCATCGAGTTTGTAGTTTATTACCTTCAATATTTAGTGTTATATTTTGACATTACCGTCTTAAGAAGGATCACAAGCATGAAACATGACATCAGAAATATAGTTTGTGGGAATAAGAGGTGATTCTCTTCATTTTCACTTGTTTACACTAAAGGAGTTATGCTCATTGTTTAGGATTAGAAAATCATATTCATAAAATATGATGGCCTTTGTGCCAAGAGATGGTACTGATATTTTAGAGAGATGTCTTCTGAGTTATAGCTTTTTGCACTGAAATATCTAAACGGATAGAACATCATTATAACGAGTCGCTTTCTCGCATATTTTTGCTGGGCAAATACATGTAGTTGTTGTTCACGTACGTCATGCTTGCTCGAAACTGCAGAAACACCCTCTCATTTGTGGTTTGAGGGGAATAGCAACAAAATAATTGATTTTTTCCAACAAAAACAACAGTAATACAATGTGAATACAGTAAGAGACTACTTCAGTTGCCTACATGTATGTGGAAATAAAGGAGATCAAAGTAAAGTGTGATGTTATTTGAATTATTATTTATTAATAGTTATTTGGTGGTGAATGAACTAGTACTAGTTGAAATATTTTTTTTCTTGCTTTAGATCATTTTCTGACAACTGCTAAACATGTAATAAGTTAAAAAGATAATTATGACACGACAATACAAATATAAATATGTATTAGTGATCTCTAAAAACAGGTATTCTTGTTATCCTGCGTCTGTCAAGTTAGGTGATTCTGTCCGGAACTAAAGAAATCCTGCCAGCAGAGGCGGGGAATGAAATACAGGGAACGCTCAACGGAAGTTGAGGGACGGTTGCAAGCTTTAATGAGGGGCGAGCTCAGATACTTAATTAAACTTGAGAATTTGACCGTTTCCAGCGAATTAATCCCCCTTCCCTACTTTATGGCTTCCAGTTCCAATATGGACATAGAGGGCGCGACCCAGCACCTTCGGGACATCTTAAAACTGGATCGTCCCGGTAATTCGGCCGGTAAGTTGCCGGGAAGGGAGCAGCTAGGCCGCGGTGCGATGATGCTGCGCAGCGCTTTATTTCAGCGCGAGCCACCTGACTATAGTTGCACAGAAACGCGGGACAACACTAACTAGATTTTATAAGTGGCAAAAATTATTATTTTGTGTAATGTGATTGACTGAAAGGGGTTAACGTTAATGTAGCAAATAAGGTCTCTAACGTTACTCCTGCTGGCGCAGCTTTGCTCAGACAGAAAGTGTTGAGTGTTAATTGCGACGTTATGAGAATAAATGTCATTCAAGAGTCTAAAACACTTCATATTTATCATTATGAGGTGACTTGATAACCGTGACCACAACAAACATTGTTTTTATAGAATTTGAGAGAAGGCATGCAAAAATTTATTTTAGAAACCTAGACAACTTTTTATGCATCATCGCTACGGGGTTTCTGCAGGTCTTCCTAAAGGCATGGAATGAAATGACACATGCACTAATCTAAATGTTCTTAAATCAAGATACATTCACTGGAGAAGCAAAATGTAAAATCAAGTCTTGAAAAAAGTGACATGCTTAAAACAATACCAAATGTCAATGAGTGATGAAACCTTCCATTTGAATTAAGTTGTTTTTTCTGATCCATCTGACAGATTTGTTCTTGTTTTAATCAAAATCACATCAGTTTAACAGAATGCAAGATGTAATATCCTAAATCTTAATATCTTTGCTTCTCCAGTAAATGTATCTTGTTTTAAGAATGTTTAGATTTTTTCCACTGGAAAACAAGACAAAAACACAGATGAAGAAAAAATCTCTTTTCTTTTTCTGCCAGAAGGTGCAGAAAACTTGTCTATATTGCAGTGTTTGGGAGAGATTCAAGCTTGTTTTTTTACGTTTAATTTATTCATTTAGCTGACGCTTTTATCCAAATCGACTTACAATTGCTGTATGTCAGAGGTCACACACCTCTGGAGCAACTAGGGGTTAAGTGTCTTGCTCTGGGACACATTGGTGTCTCACAGTGGATTTAAACCCGGGTCTCTAACACCAAAGGCATGTGTCTTATCCACTGCACCATCACCACCCCATATATACAGTAAAACAACACTATTTATAATAGTGCAATATACATAGTGTAAAACACTATTTATAATATATGGTGCCCCCTACAAAAAATCAGGAAGAACTGAGCGACTCACATGAGTGACATACTGTTCGTGCACAGTAGGCAGATCTCTGGAGCATCTTCAAGCTAGTTGGTTGTAACCTAGTTTGGTTTTAAAAAATAATTTAGAAATGGATACCTGTTGGAAGTTGTATCTTCAAACTTTGAAGTGTTGCTAATAAAACTCATTGTTTCTTCTGCCTTAGACACTTTAGAGAACATATTGATGTAATTTATTCCCTTTCTATAAGTTATAAATAGCTAATGTAACTTATGTAATATAATTCAAGTAATTATTCTAGATATATGTAGGCCTAGTGCTAGATAAGGTTTGTTAGTACATTTGTAACAGGTTTCAGTTGTTATGGGAAAAGGGAGGCGGGAACTGGTGAACATTCAACAAGTTTATTAATAAATAAACAAATACAAAATGAAAGTATAAGCCAGCAGCCACTCTACGGACAACACACAACAAATCATGAAATCACAACATAAAATCAGGCCTGTTCCTCTCTGCACTGTCGATAATTTCACTTAAATGGCAATGAAGATTGTCTATTAATTGTCATTTAAGTGAAATTACTGAACTTAAATATACAAGCTTGATAAAAATGGTCATTTTAGAAGAAAATTTCAAATGGCATTTAGAGGCTTTTGCATCTGAACTCTTCATATATATATATATATATATATATATATATATATATATATATAAATATATAAAATGTATGTGTATTTATATATGTATGTGTGTATGTTTATCAAAATATCAAACAAAATATCTGTCAAGCATAGATCATAATTCATATTGACATGTTTTGGAAGTAATTTTAGTTAGAGTCAGAGGATGTACAGGTGCATTTAAGACTTGATATATCAATCAAATATTCCACAGATTCCTCTTTGGTAGAGAGCCAGAGAAATCTATCTTTCAATGGAGAGTTGAATGGAGTTTTTTGGAGCGGATATTATCAACGCAGGACATACAGAAATGGTGGAGTCGACTTCTCACAACTCGGACAAACTCAATGGACAGGACACACAGACCATGTATGTATTTGCTGTCATTAACATTAATTTTATAATATTATTCTCATTCTTGAATCCTGAGTAAACCATTTTCATTATGTACTAAACTTAAAATATTTACACTACTGAAAGAAGTTTCATGTTCCACGAAGGCTGCATTTATTTGATTAAAATACATGGGAAAACTATGTGAAATTATTGCAATTTAAACTGTTTTCTATTTTAATATTTGTTTTTTATGTAATTCTTTCATGTGATGGCTAGCTGAATTTTCATCATCATTACTAAAGTTTTCAGAGTCACATGATCCTTCAAAAATCATTCTAATATGCTGATTTGATGTTCAAGAACATTTCATATCATCAATAGCTGATGTTTAATTGTTTGTTAGTGTATGTAAAAACAAATAAAGGTATTTAATAAGTCTGTTTTTTGTACCAGCTGCCTTTCAGGAGATGATGAGTCCACCTGTGTCTCCATCAGAGCAAACAATGTGGAAATTGTGTCCAGCCGTGACTCTAGTATTGACAGCAAGGCTCGTGGTAGCAACAAGGTGTGTAAATTAATTAATTGTGCAAAATTGTGTTTGTTGTTAGCAGTTCAGGGTTTGCGGTCATGGAAAACCTGAGAAATAAGGAAATTACCGGGCCTGGGTAGTAATTTGAAATTAATAAAATCTTTAAAGTCATGGAAATTTCTAGTCAACAAATCTTCCAGCTAGAAAATATTTACTTTGCTTTGTAAAACTCTATAAATTGATTTTGTTAAACTAACTATTGGGAAACTTGTAATGATTAGTAATAGATCAAAATATGTAGAACCCTGGAAATAAACTAAATAGAATATACCCTCGTTTTATTCTCTGAATCTTTTCCTCATGACTGTCTTACAGGTTAAAATACAGCCAGTGGCCAAATATGACTGGGAGCACAAGTACTACTATGGCAATTTAATAGCCGTGTTCCAACTCATATGTGGCTTATGCCATCAGAGGTCAGTTTGCACACTTTTCTGTTGCTGTCTTTGTACATGGCTCATTTAGCACACTCCTTTGAATAAAATGTTGATTGGGTTTCAAATGAATGGTTTGTAATTGTTTATCGCTCACAGGTGCAAACAATCATTCAATGATCCGTGTGCTGCAACTGGGCTCGACGGAGCGTTCGCTGCTGAAGGGCTTCACCGGTGCAGTCACAGACCTTGCCTTCGCACACTTGGACTCCACCTCTCTTGGCCTGCGTGGATGAGGCTGGAAACATGTTCATTTGGCAGCTCACTAGTCACAATGGCAAAATACAGTATCCTCTGTAGATGGACGTTTTTATGTTGTAGTCACAAGATTCACAAAAACAGGTTAATGAGATACCCGAAGGTTCAGAGACCACTAATGATGTTTTTTTGTTTTAAAAATTAACATGATCAGTGTCACAAATATATCTTAAAAATAATATTAAATATTTCCTTTTCATTTTATCACCAATTTCTCCTAAAAATCCTGAATCTGTCTCTCTATCAGGTTTAATTAAAAATTTGTCTGGATTTACATGTATTTGTACTAAAAGTTTCACTTGAGTCCTATAAGTATAAGTAACTTGACAACATGTTACAATAAGGTCTCATTTGTTAACATTTATTAACAATGAGCAGGACATTTGTTACAGTGTTTATTAATCTTTTGTAAATGTTAGTCAAAAAAATACAGTATGCATTAACTAATGTTAACGCACAACTTTTTTTTTAATAATGTATTAGTAAATGTGGAAAGAACATGATCTAAGATTAATAAATGCTGTAGAATTTAAGGTTTAGTTCATGTTAACTAAAGTTGTTAACTAATGAAACCATACTGTAAAGTGTTACCAGTAACTTAACTAAATACTGTTACTAATAAGTAATTTTACTAAATACTGACTATAGTAACTTTACAGCTACTACATGTCAACTAACTCTCATTAGAGTATTAGACTGGTTAGGGTTCGGGTAAATGGAATAAGTTGACATGTAGTTGAAAAGATGTTTATAATTGGTAGAATATCTGTAGTGGGACCATCAAAATAAAGTGTTCAGCAGATATTAAGTATAAAGTCTACTAATACTCTATTTAGTTGACATGCATACTCTAAAGTTAGGTGACATGTAAATGCAAAGTTACTTTAGAATATCTAAAGTGGACCATCGAAATAGTGTTTCCTAGTAAAATGCTAATAAGCAGGTGAACTGTGATATTTCCTCTTAACATCGATGTCTCTCAGAGATGAAGTGATCGTTCACATCCACAGGCCTGAGGACACTCCACTTAATTCAATTCGCAGACTCATCTGGTGTCCCTTTATCCCAGAAGATAATGATGAGAACCCGGAGGATGCGTGTCAGACATTGGCACTGCTTCATGAAGACAGAGTATGTTTTTTTTTGTGTGGAATTTGATAGTTTTTTCACTGTCTTTCTGAAATGTCCCCATATTATTAGATTTTAAATGTTTTTAACACTATTACTCTCTTAACTGGATTTTTGCTTGTACTTGTAGGCTGAGGTTTGGGACCTTTGACATCCTCCGATTCAATAACAGCTCATGGCCTGTGGATGCCACTGAACTGAAAGAGGGGTTTATCACTATTAGAGGACACACCGCAGTAAGTCCTGCCATCCTTTGAGACTGCAGTGCGGTATTAACTATATAAGAAATGAGATCGATTTAATGTAATCAATGGCACAAATTAGTTATGTACTTATGTTGTGTGATGTGTATAATTAAACAAATGACTTTTTCTATGCAGCGCATTAGTGAGGGAGCGCTGTCACCTGATGGCACTGTCTTGGCCACAGCAAGTCATGATGGATATGTAAAATTTTGGCAAATCTACATTGAAGGCCAGGACCAACCCAGGTACATGCTGGAGACGTGGTGAAATTGAACACACTGTAAAAATGTTCAATCTATAAGCTTGTTTTTAATGTAAGAAATTAATACTTATTCAGCAAGGATGCATTCGCTCAAATGACAGTAAAAGCATTTATAGTGTTACAAAAAGATTTATATTTCAAATATCGTGTTGGTCAATTTTTTACAAAAAATATTAAGCAGTACAATTGGTTTCAACATTGATGATAGAATCAAAATATAACAAAAATTCTGATAAAAGCACCAAATCAGCATATTTGAAATGATTTCTGGAGGATCATGCGACACTGAAGACTGTTATAGCTGCTTCATGTAGTAGTAATAATAATAGAAGTGGTCTAAATGTTAAAACATATACAGTATATCTTCTGTGAAAGTCTCAGGACCAAAAAATGTTCGTCTAATCATTGCATTCTGTCAACATTTGTGTTTCCATGCCTCCGTGAACTTTTCTCATAGGTGAACACATCACGTCATAAATCTATGCAGAGTTGTAGACAGAAAGTAACCAAGTGCCGCAAACAAACAGCAGCAACAGCATTTTATGTTAGTCATTCATATTTACCATCTTTTTACGTGCCTACATTCCTTTTGTAGATGTTTGCATGAATGGCAGCCACATGATGGACGGCCCCTGTCCTGCCTGCTCTTTGTGACAACCACAAGAAGCAAGACCCTGAGTGAGTTTAAAGTTCATGTAGTCTTCTGTGATCGCAATGACATTTTTGTGAGCATCTCAAATCATCAGGGAATCTGACTCTGGGCTTTAACTGTCTTTGTCTGTTGTCTTTACTATTTGAAATTGTGTCTTACACGTGCCTGATAAAACCATTTTTGTTTTTCTGAAGAGTTCCGCTTTGGCGATTCCTGATCACTGGAGCTGATCAGAACCAGGAGCTGAAGATGTGGTGCACAGTGTCATGGACCTGCTCACAAACCATCAGGTCTGTTCTCAAGCTAAAAGCTGTAATTGAACTATGGAGCTTGCATGATCAATAGAGGTGTTTACATTTTTAATTGTTAGATATGCCCACAGTTATGTTCAAGCTTCAAAGGTTGAGTTCACCCCAAAATTAAAAGATTTTCATCGCTCACCCTCATGTCGTTTTAAACCCTAAGTCATTGGTTCATTTTAGAAACCCAAATGAAGGATTTTTGTCCCTCCAAAACCTGACCCTTCAAGCATTAAACTTTCGCCTAACTTGTGGATGTGACCTAAATATGAATTTCTAGAAGAACTTGTTCACTTGTGTTTCAGGTTTTCTCCAGATCCATTTAACAGCAGTGTGCTACCCAGCCTGAAGGCCAGTTTGGACTTGTCTCGCAGAGTTTCTTATCCTTAGTGATGTTCAGAGGAAGGTTAGACTCATTATTATTTCATATTTAATGCCCACATGTTTGTTTACTCACTCTCATGGCGTTTCAAATCTGTATGAAATCTGTCTTACCACAATTAGTTATTCTGCAAAGTGTCCATGTTGCTCATTTCCATACAAATTCCTTTTTAAGTTCTTATGCACTGAAACCTAGATCATGGCTGAGAAAGCTTAATGTGCTGCAACTGAAAATAAAAAAAGAGAACACCAACAAATTCAGTTTGACAACTTGTGCTGCAGATACTCTTAATGAAACTAAATACAAAAATGTGCTGCAAATAGCACAGACCACAACTGAAATGTTTCAAGGGTACCCATCAAGTGACGAACCTATCTGGGACATGTTTATTTTTCAATATCTTACTCATCAGTGGTGGCGTGAGATGATCTGAAATGTGAGGATTTATTTATTTTAACGTCCTCATTGTATATGCGTTGCATATAGTATTTGATTGCATAACACCATTTTCAGGTTTGACTGTAATGTCTGACATAATTGCAACAAAAAAAACTTTAGATTTAAAAATCCTAAAATGTTGTTTTGCAAATTGTTATGATTTTATAATGTTTAAACGTAAATCTGAATGAAAAATGTGGAAATGTTATATGAGCTATTGTGTAATCCTCTCCTACCATCTGAATGGTTGTTGAAAATTCATGTTTTTTATTTTTAAAGTGTTTGTTTTCCAGTAGAGGACAGCAATCTTCCTCTAAACCAGGGGTGCCCAACCCTGCTCCTGCCAATCGACTGTCCAGCACAGTTTGTCTCCAACCCTAATCAAACACACCTGGAGCAACCAATTAAGGTCTTCAGGATCACTTGAAAATTAAAGGCAGGTGTGTTTGATTAGGGTTGGAGATGAACTGTGCAGGAGCAGGGTTGGGCACCCCTGCTCTAAACCATGGCACATTATTCATGTCATCACCATGAATTAAATTGAGAAAAGATAGTGAATTTATTTTCAAAAAGAATTTTGCTGTGTTTATATATATATATATATATATGGAAAAAAAATCCATAACCCCCACAACTGTACAGTAAAAATATTGATAAAGTTAGCGATATTTTGTTTTAAAAAAAACTTTTCTCTGTCCGTTTACGTAGGTTTGTAGAATCAAAAAAGGATTGTTTTGCCCTAAGTGTAATAGTATAGCAAGCAACATAGTTTTATTATTATATATTTAATTTACACTCGAGGGTAGCTGCATGCATACATTTATTGTTGCATGTTTCCCCTCTTCATTTTGCTAATTTAGGCTCCTGGCTTAGACCTTTTATTTTCTTATCCATAATTTAATTTGTGTTGGTTTAGAACTTATCCCGCTTTCTCTTCTGACTGTCACTTCAATGGAAGCTCTGAGGTGACTTAAAGCAACCCCTGCTCCTACTCACTTCTGAGTGAGAGTGCTTTTCTGGTGCGTTTCCTGAAAACTTTGTTAGCCAACTATGGTCGCAAGTTCCATTATTGGTAATGACAAAACTTCAGACCGTATTTGGCTTTGGGAAACACACCTAGGTTAATTCCCTTTGACATGAAATATTGACTTTTCGTGGATGCCTTGTGCCACCTCCGTAAAGATGTCGATTGCCCATGTCGCCCTTGCATAAATCTGCCACTGCACTGAAGAACTCTCCCTCTGGTGTAGCTCTAAAATGCTATTCATTCATATGTTTAGTCTTTTGGGAACATTGAACGTCAAACCTAATGCCAAACATCTTTAAGCACCAATTGTGGATGGGAGATATTCTAGAATCTAATAATTGTCTCACGCTAGACGAGACTAAAATTAGGTCTGTCTGCAGGTTTTGGAATTTTCAGTTATTTGAGGACGGATAGAAAGACTAATAGGAAGTATAAAAGCCAATTTAAACCATGGTCAACTCTCTAACTCCAGCATGTGTTTCTGTTTTCTGTTTAATGGGATTCTCTGAGCTTAGGTCAGTGTTGCTATTACAACATGATGTTGTGAAGTAAATAACTGGTTGTTAATTGGCAGCTGATTCTGGGTTGTGTGTTTAATATGTAGGTGTTGTACGTCATGGAGCTGTTACAGAACCAGGAAAAGGCCGTGCCAACTTCACTGCAGTTTCAGAGTTTCTGCTTACATACCCTGTGCTCAGCTTCGGCATTCAGGATGTTGCCCGTGCACGATTGCGACACACCGAGGTCCTTCCCCTGATGAGGAAAGTGAAAGCATGACAACAGGTCTGTTCCTCCCTTATTTTAATGCTAGCTTTGCGTGTGCAAATGTTTGTAGTCTTGCTGTAAGGTTAGTGAAGATGTGTTCAGATGACGCTTTCAATACTGTTCCGCTTTATCATCTTCTCACAGAAGGAAACCAGGGACCCTCAGAGTCCAAATCAGGAATCCAGATTAAACTCTACTGTGTGCATACAAAGTGAGTTATTTACATACAAAAAACATCTCTCGATGGAGGCATGAGATTTGTATTCAGGTATTCATAACACTTATGCCTACAGATCACTACAGGATGTGCAGATCTGGTTCCAGCCCAATCAGGGGGCCTCATCCTCCCATTTCATGCCTCAGTCTGGTTCACAAGATGGCTTTGGTGAGTCTGGAAAGTATACTATTATTTTTTACATATGTTTCAGAGACCGTCACTATTGAATCTACAGTGCTATGGCAGAAAAATTAAGTATTTTACCCAAATTATTGTCTGAATTAAGGCTGCGTGACTGGTTTATATATCTTGTGTATTTAAATAATATATTTTTTTTTCTCCGCCAGGTTTTTCTGACCCGCTGGCTGATCTGAATGTGGAGGCAATGAGCTCTGATAGGAGTCCGGGGACAGTGGATCACAGAATGACCTGAGTAAAATTCTGCCGCTTCCATGTCCAGCTGACTTCATGAGTCCAGCCCCATCAGCCTTGCCCAAACTCATGACCCCGGACGCCTTTTTCACGCCCAGTGCTTCTGTAAGCCTTTAATATTATGGGTTCATCATTAGTTAGCGTCAGTGATGGTAATCAATTATCCTTGCTCTTGTTTTTTTTTTCAGATGCCCGCCTCTCCTGGCAGCAGTGCAAGCAGCCTGACCATAGTCACGGCCATGAGCAGCTCAGACAGTGGTGCAAGGTGGGAGATTCAACTCCTTTTTGTCAAAAGTTTTCTTTTTCTTTTAACCCTAAAATCGTATTCTGGACAAATGTGGGCAAAATAGTTTGTGATTTATTTTTTAAAAATACTTCCCTTGATACTGAGCGGTACAAGACTCGGTACCTACATTTCCTAAGTTTGCCTCCTGTACACACTTTTTTGACTCAATTCTACAATTTTAAGTGGGTGAAAAAAAAAACCCAAACAAATCTTGTATTTGGGTCAAAAATGGGCACCCATAAAAAATAAGCCAAAATAAGACACCATGTGACAGCAAAGTCACTTCATCTTTAGGTTTTAGCTCTAAGAACTTATTGGAATGATGTTTTAATGTAGTTAAAAAATAAAACAAAAAAGAGCATTATTTACATAGAAAATATGGTACTTTTGAAGTAAATAAATTCAAAAATACCTTCCAAAAAAAACCCTAAATGGATAGACAACTTTATCGAAGACAGTGATATGACATTTATAATAAATAAAAATTAGGATCACACCTGAGTCCTCTGTGCCCACATTTGTCCACAATTACAGGATTAAGGGCTATAAAGTGAATATGGTTTTAGGGCTACGAATTTTTTCATTTATTTATTTTATTTTTTTACTATTGGATTTCTCTGTATGAATTACTCAGTGTACAAAAGTACACGTCAGAGTATAAAATGTGGGGCACTCATAGGCATTGCTCAATTATCTTTCTTCCAGGGGTGGAGATGATCTGACCCAGAGCCCTAAAATGTCTGTCGAATGTGGCAACACCAGCTTGACTCTGAGTGCCAGTGCTAGCAGTTCAAGATCCAACTCCATCCTTATCTCAGGCCTTGGGGAAAACATCCAGGTATTAATGGACATGGTAAATTGCCTTTAGTGATATATAGTGTCTATCAGTGACCGTATAAAAAATGTGACTTTTTTTAAACTAAGACTTTTTTTTTTAAAGAAATTAATAATGTTGTTTAGCAAGGATGCTAAAAGTGACAAGACTAGGGCTGCACGATTAATCAAAATTAAACCACACACATTTTATTTATGTATTTATTTATTTGTATTATTAGTGTGCAGCTTGTTATTGAAGCACAGCTCTTTAATCAGTAGTAAATGCTGCTCCATCAGAAAGCCATAGGGTGACGGTGCTGATAGCCTAGTGGTTAGCGCACTGACATTCGTGCAACTGTGCCTCTGGCCAACCGGGTTCAAGTGAGTTTGGAGTAAAAACATGTTATTAAATGTTGTCTTTTGTTGGTTAAAAGGTTCATAAATGCTTATGTTTGGAAAGACATTCTGACACGTGTTGCTTTTTCAAATGCACATTATAAACGTTTCAAATGGAGCAGCATTTACTGCTGATCATAGAGCCATTCTTCACTGACAAGCTCCACATAAAAATAATCGCAGCCTTTGCAATTCCATAATCGCACTAAGCCAGATCGGGATTTCGGGTTATTGCGATTAATCGTGCAGCCCTGCAGACAGCAGCCATTACTCCACTCTTCAATGTCACGTGATCCTATAGAAATCATTCTATTAATGCTGATTTGGTACTCCAACATTTATTATTATTACCAATATTGAAAAGCAGGTGTGCTGCCTAACAGTTTGTGAGAAACGAATACATTTAAGGATTCTTTGATCATCAATCAAAATAACAGCATTTATTTGAAATGGAAATCTTTACTGTCCTGTTTTATTTTATTTTTTTGTAATGTCAGTGCCATCGTTTTGTCTCAAGATGCACATCAGATGTTTTATAATAAATGTCCAAATTAAACTAAGGCTTAATCTAAGCCCTGTTTGTGAAACCGGACCATACATTTCCTAATTTGATTCTAAACTTGAATGGAGGAGTAAATGCTTATGTCATTAGTGTAGATCTAGCATGGGCAATATCCATATCGACTGTCCATCTGAACAAATCAGGTTTCAGCATTCACAACATGACAGCTCAGACTGTCAGTCCTTTAGTTTTGACTTAAATGAAAAATGTAACAATTCTTCTGTTTATCTGGCATCCCTCCATCCACTCTTCCATTTAAAATCCCCATCCGGTTAGGGTTTCTCTCCCCGCTGGTGCCTTCTCCATCCCTACTGCGAGAGGCCTCTCTGCTCTGCAAAGCTGCTCCTTACTCTCACAGACTTCCCCTCCCTTATTTCCCATCTCCTCCTCCACAGGTTTCCTCTCCAAACCCTCCTCTCTCCCTGGATCTCCAGGCCATAGATCCCATGATTGTCCCTCAGGCCTCTCCGACCAGAGCTCGCTCTCCGGATGTCATTTCATCTGCTTCTACGGCAATGTCCCAGGACATCCCCGAGATCGCCTCGGAAACCCTGCAGAGAGGACTGGCCGGTGCTGCCGCTGACTCGGTCTCCGTCCTGCATTCTGACAGCATGGCTTCAGCCGCATCGGTCCTCCACCTGCTGTCTCCGAGAGCCCGGAGCGGTGCTGAGCACAGTTTGCTGCCTCTCGAATTGGGCGCAGCATCTGTGGATGGAGAACAAAGACTCAATAACACACCCTCACTACTAGAGACGGCTCTGTCACAGGAGAACGCTGTAGCGGCTGGAGGTTCTTGTTCTGACAGCAGCGTGAACCATGCGTGGCCAGCAGCACCCGATATCACACGAGAGACTCGCAACAGCCTGAGAGACAATGGTTTGGGAGACTGGTGAGTTGCTGTTCTATTAGTCCATACACAATAATATAATGTAATACAATATAATTTGTATTAGTGCTGGGCGGTTTGAACAAATATCCACGGTATTGTTCAAAATGATACGGTTTTAACGGTATATGACCTATTTTATTTCAAGCATGACTGGGTGTTAACCACATTTTTTTTACTCATGAGTGAATATTATAGAAAAAGTCCACACTAGGATTAATTCAGGTTTGCAAGGCTGCAACGAAAACGCTCATAAACGCTGCTTTTTAAAAAAAAAATTTTTTTTAGGAAAGATAGATTCAATTAAAATAACATTGAAGCTTTTCTAAAGACTGTCGGTTCACTTCAGACACATTCATATAAAAACACCTGCGTCGCGGTATATAAAAAATTCATGATAAAAATAAACACTGCTAGTCGGTACCAACCAGCACTTATTTTATCTGTTTTGTGATTTGTTAAAAGGTTAGTTCACCCAAAAATGAAAATTAAGTCATTAATTACTCACCCCCATGCTGTACCAACCCCGTAAGACCTTCGTTCATCTTCGGAACACAAATGAAGATATTTTTTATTAAATTTGAGAGCTGGATCACTCCTCCATAGGCTGCCTAAGGGACTGGCTCTTGACGGCCCATAAAGTCATTAAAGAAAATGTTTAAATATTCCATGTGCCTACAGTGGCTCAATTGTAAGTTTATCAAGTGACGAGACTACTTTTTGTGCGAAAAAACAAACAAAACATAAATAACGACTTTATTCGACTATTCCATTACTTCCTTATGGGCCTTGAGACGAGAGTAGAAGAGATTTCCAGAACGCATGTGCGAGAACTGAGATGAGGACGTTCTTCTTCGACTACTTCTTGTTACCGGCTGCTCACCGCTTAGGAGTATTACTGTATAAGATGATGTGCTGATATAGCTGGAAGTGCAAAACTTACTGTTTACAAGCAGAGGAAGATGCGCGCTGTACATACGCTTTCAATTACCGTATTTTCCGCACTATAAGCGCGCACTTAAAAGCCTTTAATCTTCTCAAAAAAACGACACGTGCGCCTTATAATCCGGAGCGCCTTCATATATGGATCATCATCTTATACGGTAGGTGGCGCTCATACTCCTAAGCGGTGAGCAGCCGGTAACAAGAGTAGTTGGAAGAAGAACGTCATCTCAGTCTCTGCATACATGCGTTCTGGAAATCTCTTCTACCTCGTCTCAGAGGCCCGTAATGAAATGATGATTATTTATGGGGTTTTTTCGGCACAAAAACAATTTTCGTCGCTTTATAAACTTATAACTGAGCCACTGTAGGCACATGGAATATTTAAAAATTTTCTTTAATGACTGTATGGCCGTCAAGTGCCAGTCCCTTAGGAAGCCTATGTAGGAGTGATCCACCTCAGATCCAATAAAAAATATCTTCATGTGTTTTCCGAAGATGAACAAAGGTCTTATAGGGGTGCGTAATTAATGACTTAATTTTCATTTTTGGGTGAACTAACCATTTAATGTTAATTTATTTTTAAGATTTAGTGTTGATTTATGTTTTG
Organism: Hybognathus amarus; assembly: GCA_030378365.1. Classification (NCBI taxonomy): domain Eukaryota; kingdom Metazoa; phylum Chordata; class Actinopteri; order Cypriniformes; family Leuciscidae; genus Hybognathus; species Hybognathus amarus. The sequence continues at coordinate 392,514 of JAQIUQ010002849.1, forward strand.
AGAAATCAGTGATAATATTTGATGGTACAAAGCTAAAACATTTGATAACTCTTGTTCCAGCTCTAGGGAGGAAATAAAGGACAGGCACATTTCTTCCCCCTACCACAGGCGCACCTATCACCTGACTCAGAACGACAGTCAAGATGCAAGTGCAGAGCAGAGGTAAACTTTTTACATTTGACAATCGCCTATACAGATGTCAGCATCCTCTGCAGCTCAAATCCCATTACTATAGCCTACTCATTTTTCATTTTTAATAAGGATTGGTTCAGTTTTGCTGTCTGTTCATTTTAACTAGTCACACAAGCACTTTAGGAAGCTATAAAATGCATGAATCTCATATAAAGTTAATGGGAGTATTGTGGCCACATAATATTAACATTAACACCAGCTGTGAAATTAATGTCTCACTATTTGGCTGGTCACTTAATTCAGGAACAGAAACATTACATGGATTCAGTCCTATTTGTCAGAATATTATTCTGACCTTCGCTGATATCAGTGATGTGAGCAATTCAAATCAAGGACATGCGAACTGTCTGCCAAAGAAAACCTGTCACGACTTCTCAATTTATTTTTTCCCTCTAGGAATGGTATTACAAAGTGTTCTAAATGAGTTCTGATCTGAAATGGGATTCTGAGTTTGGATGTTTCTGTAATACGAATCCTGAAATGTGGGATATGTAGGATATTCTTCAAATTAAGCCACCAAAATTGTTTCTGTGCTTCCTTAGTCATTTTTTGTTATTGACATTTAAAGGTACACTATGTAACTTCTTTTTTTATAAAAAAATTTCAAATTTAAATAATTTGTCAATACATCAATCCTTCCAAAAAAGTTTTTTGTCTTACCCTGATTCACTGTTAAGCCTATTATAAGCGTTTATTTTAGGCATGTGCACTCAAATATTTCAAATTTTTCAATATTCGAATATGTAATTATTATTCGAAAAATAAACACTATTTGAATTTTGAATACGTTGCTTTGCTGGCTGTGAAATGCAGTGAGTCCATGATAAATCCTAAAGAACTTAACTCGCAGTTACAATTAAATGCACTGGATGGCGCTGTGGAGTGTGTTAACAAGTTGTCTGTATTTGATCATATAATGTTGTCGTCTGCTACTGTGAAGTTTAAGATTAAATGTGTACTTGAAAAGGATCTTACTAAATTGGAATTAATTTTGATCAAATGAATTAATTAATCTGAGTTATGATATCATCACCATGAGAAATCAATGAAATCCAAACAGTCTGAGTGAGGAAAGACAGCTGTTCATCATTGCATCACAACTGCAGGTCAGCGCAGCTGGACCCCGCGTGATCAAAGATGTTAACTTATCTAATAGCAAAATGATTTTGAGACACTTATTTTAAGTTTCGTTGGGGGAGACCGGTTTAAGAACAGAAAATGCAAAGTGCTGTTAGAAACACCGTTCTCTTTGTGTCTCTGAAACGTCTGTCAGCGCCGCCCCTGCATGTAACGTTAGATATTATTGTTTTTCTCAACATAAACGTGAAACAATATAAACACGATAATCAGTCATTTGGTGACTCGTGTGTGTATAGGTGTACGTTCTGTATCGGATATCTGACGCAATCTGCTTTATTGGGGTTTTCCGCTCGCTGCTGCTCAGCGTGCTTTTAATAATGCTTTTATTAATATTTTGTTTACTCATAGGCCTACGGTTTAATGTTTTCAACTAAAAGAAAACTTTAATTACTATTGTAAGCTTGTTGTGTATTGCCTAATTGTAAGCTTGTCCAGAAATGGTGACAAAAACGTAAAAAAAAAAAAAACCTTAAAAATAACGTCTTTTCGTTAAACATAATTTAAATAATCGAATATTTCAAATATTCGATTTTTATGAGCCAGAATATTTCTAATGCAATATTTTAAAAATGCCCATCCCTAGTTTATTTAAGATGTGATGGAATTTTTTTCTATGGAAAAATGTTGTACAGCATTCTACTCTCTAGTACGTTTCGACACATCGGTAAATAGAGAAAAGGTGCTCCGGCTTTTTTGACGCATTTATGGTGTGGGAGTTGTGTAGGTTAGTTGTCACAATGAATGAGAAAGGTTGACCTTGATAACGCAAATCACAAACCTCTGGGGAAACACCCATTTAAAAACAAAATTGCAAACAGAGGAGAGTCTGCTGGCAAAACCATGGTGAGTTTTTTTAGACAATAATCGCACAACCTAAATCAACTAAACGAATATTCAAATCTTGACTCACCACTACTGCTTTATTAATTTACCTAGTGTAAAACCTGGACACCTCATAAATCACATAAATGTGTCGTTTAGTTGACGACTGTCCTACTACAGGATTTAACATCGAGTAACGGCTCACTAGCAGTTACAAATGCACTGTAACAGTCTGTCATAGGCAATTCTAGTTGCATTTTTTTTATCAATTAATTGCTTAAATTATCCTTTGACTATGTTCTGGCCCACTATTTTTTTGGCCCGATGCCAAACTTACTTGCCGACCCCTGGTGTAAAGCATTATCTATTGTGATGGTGGTGTAGCGCTGTGCTGGAACTTATTTTCAAAATAGTACCATCTCTTAATGGTTAAAGCTACAGTAATGTCTTCAGCTACTCAGCTTCAGATCCTTTCCATCTAAACTCCTTATATCTCTTAAGCCTAGTAGTGAATGTTTTATGAGCACTAGAATAAACATAATCATCTGCACTCACGCAGAGCCTAAGCACTACCAAAACATTGTTATACTGAATGCATGCAGGTTTTTTTTTTACCTCTAGTGGGCCAAAAGTTAAATAGTGTACCTTTTAATCAGCTTCTTGTCCAGTTAGGCAAGTAAAATCCAACTGTACCAGACAAGAGCTAATGTTGAGCACATTTCCCGCCCCCAAAAAAATATCTTACACCAATCTTTTGAACAGTAGTGTGCTTATTCTGAAAACCTATTTTCTTCTTTCCGTCTGCAAAACTGAGCATGTCCAAACAAGTCTTAGCATGACTCAGCAAACTGTAGTGATAAGATAATAATGTGAATATGCTAATTAAGGCACTTGTTAAGACGCCTGTAGTTCAATCTTCAATACCCTGAGAACAATTTTGCTGATCTCGTCTTTTTCTATTTTCTTGATTGACAGTGATCATGATGATGAGGTTGCCAGTCTGGCCTCCTCGTCGGGAAACTGTGGCCCTCGCTCCTCTCACAGACTTCCTGTAAAGGACTGGAAAACATCACCACGCAGCTCCCCCAAGCTCAAGAGGAAGAGCAAGAAAGATGAAGGGTGAGTGAGCTGCCTTCCTTACTATGTAAATCTTTCTGATATTAATGTTTATATTGTTTAATGTGGGATTGAGTGGTGAGCCCCTTCAGCCATATAATCTGATTGTGTGACTGATTAATCGTCTTTGTTTCCTCCCTTCCCAGAGAGTCCTCACAGTCTAGACAGATTGAGAACCAGGTAAGTCCGTTGATCCCCTGCACCACAATCCGAATGCATTTCATAGCATTTGTATTGTGTAAACCCAATCAAAATGCACTAAGGCTTGTTTCTTTCTAGTCACTGTGATTCATCATATAAATAAAACATTAATGCAATGCTAAACCATGAGTAATATGAATGTTCTGCTGTGACTGCTAAGACTTGCAACTGTGCTGATTCTTGAGTTTCACGTGCGAGTAGTTAATGTGCTGTTGTGTTTTCAGATGAGCACAGAGGTGCAAGATGAGCTCCTGCTGATGTTGCGGAGCCAGCAGAGGGAGTTAGCCAAGCTGAGACAGAACCAGCTGGACATCCTGCAGAGAGTTACCAGCCACATGGATGCCATACAGAGCTCCATCATGGCTCATATTGAGCACTCCATGTTGGCTCAGCAGGAGCAAGAACGTATCCTTCCACTAGGGGGAGACTCAGAGCTAGTTTAGGGTTAACGATATGAAATAAAGAGAATTATAAATGCATGTATTTCATCAACAATGCTACACTGGCTGAGTAATATTGATATTGTAGCCGGCCAGCCTGTATTATTGATATTATATTAATATTGCTGTATTTTCGTGCTAAATAAACCGGAAAGATAAAAGTACCACTCTACAGAATTTTAACTTGAAAATGTAGCAGCTTCATGTGTGGTGCCATTCATAAAACATTTAACTTCTCTAGTGTGACATATTTTAGAGCAACTTAAATATAATCTAAGATGAAAATGATGTTAAATTTAAGCCCACGATCACAAGAAAATGCATGTTCTTTTATGCAAGATCTTTTTTCATATGCATATGCACACACTAAAGAAAAATCCCTTTCGATTTGTCAGGCCCATGCTATTTGTTGTTTACTTTAACTTTAGCTGTTGACAGAGAGAAGAATGGAGCGAATTCTGGCTGAGGGACAAAGCCGGAACCAACAGCTCCACGACCAGCTTGCTCAGCAGCTTGTCCAGACTCTGAACAACAGTCTGTGCAACCGGCTAGACAAAGTTTTGCGTGAAGAAATGAAGAAGATCGTCCCACAGAGTGAGTGCCGATGTGCTAAACTTAAAGGAGTGTTCACGTTTAAAAAACTTTTGCTGATAATTAACTCACCCTCGTCATCCAAGATGTCCATGTCTTTCTTTCTTCAGTCGAAAAGAAATTGAGGTTTTTGATGAAAACATTCCAGGATTTTCTCCATATAATGGACTTCAATGGGAACCAAATGGTTCAAGGTTCAAATGAGAGTTTCAGTGCAGCTTCAAAGGGCTTTACATGACACCAGGTAATGAATAAGGGTCTTATCAAGGACTCTTCGAGTCATGACTTCGAAAAAGATTTGTTCATGTGATGAACAGGAGAGTCATGAACGCTCATCACAGAGCAAGGCGAGCATTTGTGCTTATAAAACTTACATTTAAAAAAAAAAAAATTTTACATGAGCGATCGTTTCGCTTGATAAAACCCTTATTCATCGTCTGTGTCGTTTAAAGCCATTTGAACAGTTTGCACTGAAACTTTCTTTTGGACCTTGAACTGTTTGGTTCCCATTGACGTCCATTATATGGAGAAAATCCTGGAATGTTTTCATCAAAAACCTTAATTTCTGTTTGACTGAAGAAAGAAGACATAGACATCTTTGATGACATGGGGTGAGTAAATTATCAGCAAAAGTTTTTTTGAAGAGAACTACTCCTTTAAGATCTTAACTGTCCTATTTTTGTCAACGTTCAATACAGCAGAGAACATTCTGCTCTTTTTTTGTTGTTGTTTTGCCCTTGTGACAGGGCTGGAAAGAAGACTTTTATTGATTTTTAATGTTTATGTAGAGCTTTTGTTGACCTTTTTTTTTAATGCAGCCATATCGAAGAGTCTAGAGCCTGTGACTGGCCAGATGAACAGCACCATCGCTGCCAAGTTAACCGCAGTGGAAGGAACACTGAAGGAAAATGTCACCAAACTTGTTAAGTCCAAGGTCAGTGGCTTAACGTATGAAAAGAGATCCATCCAAACTTGCCATTTGTTAGGATATTATTTTCCAAAGACATTTCTGTCTAAAGAATGTTTCTCTGAAACTACAAACTGAGCAGTTCAAATGAAATGCACCAACTTCTATGCACCAATGTAGAACTGAATAATTCATCACGGAAGACGAACCAGGCACAAAGTGGGGAGAACTCAAACTCTTCTGACTTTTTGTCCTGTTCTTCCATTCACAGAACACCACAGACGCCATTGGTCGTGCTGCTGCTGAGGCCATGCAGGGCCCCATTCAGGCAGCCTACAAAGAGACCTTCCAGAGCATTGTGCTTCCTGTGTTTGAGAGAGGCTGCCAGTCCATGTTTCAGCAGATCAATGACAGCTTCAAACAGGGAACCCACGAATGTAAGAACCATCACAAAAGACTGTGCTACCTTTCTGACGTTTTATTTCTGCTTTTTACAGTGATAAAAAATAACCATAGAGCATATTAATAAATCTGGCAAGTTGTTGCATGCTCTTTAGATCTGTTTTACACATCTTGTGTCTGTAGCCTTTTAATGTATTACTAAATATGCAATGACTTTACTTTCTCCTACAGACATCCAACAGCTAGAGACACACATCAAAAAACAGGAAACAGCGGGACCAGGATGCACGGGATCCTGTGATTGGCCAGCTGCAACAGATGATTGACACGCTCCAGAATTCTCAAGACCAGCTGGCCTCCACTGTGACGGCCAGTGTGTGCTCTGATGTTCAGCATCAGCTCCACATGATCGTGGGAAAGTAAGGCTTTCTGTCACATGCATGCAGCACAGAGCCTATTTATTATAGTCAGAAATCAAATCAATATAAGGTATTCTCTTTCCCTTGTATGCCTTCACTTATGGATAACTTTGTTGCACGTAAAGAGTAGATTGATTCGGTTGTTAATGCAGAGGAAGGTTTTTTTTGGGGCGGCTCTGCATTATGGACATTGCAAATTGATCGGTGTGTGTGTGGCACTCTTCCTAATCCTGGATTTAATTAGTCAATAAAGCTGGTTTTCCTCTCACATATATGCAATGAAGACTATGTAGTATTAAATACAAGTTGGAGGGATTAAATTCAAGTGGCATTTGAAACAAAAATACAAAGATAACTTGTCACTAATTAGTTTGATACGTTGAGGTTTACACTGCAGTCTCATTTACAATACCACAATTTCTGTCGTATAAACAAATACTTGTAAAAACGTAATTAGGATTTTAATCTTGACATTTTTCACCAATTGATACGGAAGCTGGCGTGGTGTTAAATTATAATCAAACAAACATGAAATTTCATTATAAATATATATATATATATATATATATATATATATATATATATATATATATATATATTTATAATGAAATTTTATGTTTGTTTGATTATAATGTATGTATGTATATATATATATATATATATATATATATATATATATATATACACTATTATTATTATATATTACTACTATTATTAGTTACTATTATTACTACTATTTTATATATATATATATATATTTAAGATAATTTAAACTCTTGAATTTTATCGTCTTGAGTATCTAATAAATGTTTAATTCTGAGAACAATGTTGTTTGCTTAGTGTTTACTTTTAAGTCATGTAATGTATTTATTAGTAAAAAAATAAATAAAAAATAAAAACCAATTACATAATCAATAAGTTGCTTTGTAAAGTTTAAATAATTTTTTTCCATATTGATTTTGTTTCAGATTATTTATTTCTAATTTAGTAAATTATATACTGCAATGAAGTAGAGCTTGAATGATTCTGGAAAAATTAAAAATCACTGATTTAAAAAAAAATAGAGATCATAATTCTGAATAGACAACTTAACAAAATGGTGTAATTTACTGGAGGTTCTGACATTCAGCAAATGTTAATTGCTGGTCTATTTAATCAAATTTTTTTTTTAATTCGGTTTGAATGAATAATTCAATGACTCGTGCATAAAGCCTCACTTGTTTCAGTACTGGATAAGTCTGTTTTTGAACCAATATCTTGAATGAAGGAATGATTCAAAGACGTACTACTTTTCTCTTTTATTAACAGTCACTTGTTGCCACCGATTGGTTATGTATTTTTTTATATTGTTGTCATAGTCTAATGGTGTCTGTCCTCTCTCCAGCCTGCAGGACTCAATCCTGACGCAGGTGCAGCGCATAGTGAAGGGAGAGGTGAGTCTGGCCATGAAGGAGCAGCAGGCAGCCGTCACCTCCAGCATCATGCAGGCCATGCGCTCGGCTGCAGGAACTCCTGTCCCCTCCACACATCTGGACTACCAGGCCCAGCAGGCCAGCATACTGCAGTTACTACAGCAGGGCCTGCTCAACGAGGCCTTCCAACAGGTTAGTTACCAATCACTAGACACATACATATGCCTGATATTTCACTCATGATATCATGCTTCAGTGATCATGTATTATGGGCTTTTTTAGTGGTGCAATTAGATAAACTGCTATGTCATGTCACTAGCCCTTTTAACACACTTTTACATGCGTTAAGCCAGTGGTTCTCAACCAAGCTTTTTTCTTTCTCCCTCAATAACTATAATAACTATTATTAATAACTAACTATTATTTTTGTAGAAAAAACATCCAGTACACAGATTTAGAATTTTAAAGAATACATTTAAATTATTCAATGTATGATTAAATTATTTAAGAATACATTTAAAATGTAATGTATGGTTTCGGTTAATAAACAAGTATGTTTGTCATAAATGCAGCAAGAAATTCCAGTGGAAAGGTCTAAAAGGTTGAGAACCACTGCATGAAGCCATATGCCACTGCAAAATGTGCCACACTAATTATTTGCGTTTTGTGAAATGTAATCGTTTAAAGTCAACATGAAATCAATATTGGAGGTTTTTTTGGGCTTTTAGTAGGAATATGTTAGTCTTACTGTTATCTGTAAGCTAGTGCTCCAAAACAATGACAATTCCCATTTACAAGTGGGAACTTTACTTAACTAAACACTTAACTTTTGTCAATTATAGATAAATTATTTTGATGACATCACTCTGCAATTCAGCTCATCAGATTTTGTCTAAGGGATGCACCGATATGAGCAACTTTGGCTCGATACCAGATAACCGATAATTCTTTATATTTGAAAGCCGATAACCGATATTTTGGCCGAGTAAATCTAAATCAAAGTTTTTAGACAATTTTTGATTTTCCTCATTAAAAGCCTAGATACAAACACAATTATGATGTTCTTATTTTAATGTTGTGTAGCCGATATTACAGACTGGTGCTGGCACATTTACAAGATTTTCCTTTTTAAAGTGATTTCAATTAAATTTCAAGCAATTTAAAAGCATTATGTTTAACAGTGCACATCCAAAGTGCCTCAGCTGAAGGAAATAATACATTATTTATCGTCTTTTAGATATCGGCTAAATGTTCTTGTTGGGCCGATAACGATAACATTAAAAATGATCATATATCGGCCGATACCGATAATGTGGCCGATATATCGTGCATCCCTAATTTTGTCCAAACAAATACTCTCTAGAATCTAAAGTGCCCCGCCCTCTACATAAAAATGCTGAAACTGTGGCTAAAATCGGTCACTTATTCACGCATTTACCTATTTTCTACATGGTAAATATAATATAGAGCTGTGATTCTAAACTAAATGCTATTGGCTATTTTAAAAATGGGGAGGAGCTGTTCGATTTTGTTCCATCCTGTATTTCTGTTATAGTGGAAATTACATTGACTTCTTGAATAATGCTGCGTGTATCAAGCCACTTCAATCGGCCTTTAAGGGAAACCTCTTTACAAACACCCTCCAGTGGTTACCCTCCATTTAAGTTTAATGATGCAAATCCCTAATAGCCTAATTAAGCTTTTGAGAGGTGACGTCTTAACATAAGTGCTGACAGTCAGACTGCAATAACTGATTTGTATTCATAACTTGTTAATTTATTACATAATTAGCATTTTTGGTCAATTTAGTGGTTGTAGAGAGTCACTATAATTAGTCTGAACTGTTGGGTGAAATTGAACCTTTAGTTTAACAGGTGACACAACATGGGATTTGACCTTTTACTGTAGTCTCTCTATATATGTGATCTTTCACCGCAACACAGGTTTTTCCTGAATGCTTGCTGTGATTTTTCTTGCAGGCATTATCCGCAGCAGACCTGAATCTGGTGTTGTACGTGTGTGAGACCATTGACTCGCAGCAAGTGTTCGGCCAGCAGCCCTGTCCACTCCATCAGGCCGTCCTCCTGTCCCTCATCCAGCAGCTTTCCACCAACCTGAGCACACGCACAGAACTCAAGATCAGGTTTGTTCCCTTCTGCTCTCAGTCAATGCATTCATGCTCTATACTCTTCTCAAAATGTCCTTTACATAGCAGTTATTCCTACAGCATCAATGAGTATGCAGTTTCAATGAGTATGCCAAAGCATGCAGAGCACTGTGCGTTTAATGATTAAACTGTTAAGTATTTATTTATAGTCCTCTGTGTTGTACGTGATCAACGGCAAAATGCGGTTTCATATCACAGGACATTAATGCTTTAAGACTTGAGACGTCGTCCTCTTCTCTTAATTCCTCTGTGAATGACCTTGTGTTGAAGGGGACATTGTCTTCTGTGGCAGTGCTGCATTGGGCTGCAGTTATTAAAGTGCTGTACAGTCTGGGCTGCATTCGAGCTTCTCTGCAGGGAGAAAGGGACTAACTCCTGTGAATCTCAGAGTAATGCACTGCCTGTGTGCTGCCAAGTCCCTTTACTGCTATAAACTGCGATCTGCCAGTCCTATCTCTGAATTGCACTCTAAAATACTTGTTTCATACTGTCCATATGTGCATAGACATTACCATCTGTAAGTCTGTCCGTTTTCTGCTTGGTCATGAGGATGTTATTTTAAGCAGTAAGGTACATGCTTTAGGTTTTATATATATTTTAGTAATTTTTTTCGATTAATTGTTTTTTAGGATGTGGTCGATTCAAAGTCTTCTCAGCGGCCATCGAATTCCAATTTTTTTTTTTTTAGTAGGAATATGTTAGTCTTACTGTTATCTGTAAGCTAGTGCTCCAAAAACAATGACAATTCCCATTTACAAGATATAAGCATTCAAAACTTAGTCAATTATAGATCAAGAATTTTGATGACATCACTCTGCACTTCAGCTCATTAGATTTTGTCTTGGGATGCACCGATATGACAATTTTGGTCTAGATACCGATAATTCTTTATATTTGAAAGCCGATAACCGATATTTTGGCCGATAAATCGAAATCCAAATTTTTAGACAATTTTTGATTTTCCTCATTAAAAGCCTAGATACAAACACAATTATGATGTTCTTATTTAAATTTTTTTTTTCATAAGCCAGGAGTCTTCACTCTCTGCACAAGGCAAGCTGCAGGTGTTCGATACAAACTCGTGTTTAGGAGTTCGTGACATGACGGAATATTCACTTGTACAATCGGGCCAGCATTGCATCGTAACTAACGTTTATCATTTTCATGACTGTTTAAGTCTTACCAGTTTAAACATTCAAGTAATTTTAAACTATCCCGTGCTTGCGCGCTCTCAGATGTCTTTCACTGCGCACACATACAGTACAGCCGAAATCCGCATCACAACGTGGATTAAATCACTTAGACAGTTAAAACGCACAAAATTATGTCAAAACTCTGGCCTTGGTGAGTAACCTCGTAAAGTCAGTCGGTTATGTCTTAAATAAGCATAAAATGCGAGTGACAGAGTAGCTTTTAATGAAACATGCACCAGTTCTTAAAGTGAACGCAGCCATATGTACCTGTCATTAATTTTGTTGTCAAAACAACATAATATAGCATTAATTGAAAGGAATCTGAATTAATAGCCTATGTATTTAATTCTGTCTGGACTAAAAGACTATCGGGTTTGTTATTTAGTTTCTGTAGTATTTCTGACCTATACCAAAAACTTTTCTTTTTATGTCTCTTTATTTGTGTCTTTATTCTATTGTATTTATTTGTGCTAATTTTTTCAATTTACCTTTCAAATGGTATTGATTCCTGTTTGGGCTTTGGGGTCTATACGACCCCAACAATTGATTGAGTAATTGGACAAAAAATATACATTTTTAATCACACAAATAATATATCATTTTTTAAATTTTTTGGGGGAGTTTTTGGAGATATAAAGTACTTTTGTATCCATATACCACACAATTCCTCAACTACCCCATTAGCTTGAAGGTTCATGGGACACTAAATGGCTATTTACAAGGCTTTTCAAAAACGTTAAATTAAATAACTAAAATTATTCCAAACTTTTGACAGGTAGTTTGTATAATTTAATGGTTCATGAATATTCTCCAAGTAATTTGTTGAAAGATCCTGTCCAGACAACACTATCATCACCCAATTATTAATCACACACTACACCTTAATTCCAAAGTGGACATGTACATAAGACGCATTTGTTTTGCATTTAGCTACAGCTTGCCGAGTGCAACAGAATGGGACGAGCAGGGGTCTTGAAGCACATGAACATTAAAGAAAAAATCTAATTTGCATAATTTTTTTATCTTTTTCCTGAACGCTTTGTAATGTGGCGCTCATGGCATGATGTGATACTGAAAAGCAAGTCTGGAATTAGCACAACAGCTGCTTCACATTACATAACACTTGAGTATTGAACAACAAAATGCAGTGAAGAGTAAAACAAATATTGAAGTTTTTTTTTTTTATTTGGTTTTCCAGGCCTGTGTATTTTTTTTTTGCTATGAACAGTATAGCAGAATCTCAACTGGTTTGCTTGTTTTAGCATCACATGTTCTGTCATACCACCAAGCCCTGTGCGTTATGCTCCGCAGTGATCAGCTCTTGCCTTCGCAAATAAAGGTTGGCAGAATACAAGATGTAAACAGTAATTTCTTTGCACAGAGAATGTAATATCTCTCCGAGCCAATAGATTATAGTTGAGATAACAGGACTGTAGGCTTAAATGAATTGGAACACACATGTGAAAATAGAGCAAACTGCCATGAGGCATGAAAGCTTAGCCATCTGGACAGGACCACAACGCAAAGTCCTGGGGATATTAAGGTCATTGTATTACATTTCATTTTTTTAAATCGGAAGCTTAAACTTAATGATCGCTTGTAAGGTAATTAAGATGACCTCTGTGCAACATACCGCTCAAGTCACTGGTGGTATCATACAGCAATGTCTATTCATTTTAAAAGACAGATGGAGAGATTTCCCACATAGTTTTCCAGACAGGTGGCATTTTACTAATCCTTGATGGACTTTATAAAAAAAACTTAAAAAAACAAGCAGCCTGGAGAGAAGACCAAAAAAGCTTTACCCTAGAATAGCTTAAAGAAATAACAAACATGTTCTGTTAGTACAGCTGTCAAAAAACACCAGATTTGTGTTTGAGGACTGGAATGAATGACTAGTGCAAGTCAAGCAAGGATGTATTAAATTGATGAATTTTTATATTAGATTTGTATTTCAAATGTTTTTCTTCATAGAAGCCTGAAATAAAAGGCATCTTGAGCAAATGTTTCTTCAGCTCCAAATCAGAATACTAAAATGATTTCTGAAGGACACTGAAGACCGGACTAATGGCTGCTGAAAACTCAGCTATGAGAAGCTCAGACCTCTTGCACTTTTTGAATTTAATATTAATACATTGTTAGAGGTCTGGCCCAGTGCAAAGTGCTTCCAATATTAATGAGATTTGGCTTCAAAGCAAACTGGTGATTCGTAACAGGAGAGATTAAAGGAATTTAGCCTTCCTGCAAAAACACTTTGATGAAATAAATGATGTAAACGGTGCCTCCAGTTGAATCAAAGTCTGAAATAAGAAAATATTGGCGTCTTCATGAGTCATGACGCTGATGATTGCATGATGTCAGGAGGTGTTTTTCAGTGTCAGTGAGCTCTTAAAATGCCTCTAGAAATCATTTTCGGGGTTCCCATTTATTTCAAAGACACTTGTTCGGAAGTACGTACTTTGAAATGTGCCGTTTTTGCTCATGGAAGCTCATATCCAGGTTGTTTTGTGTGAAACACTCAAGTTAAACACCATTTGACTTGTTTCTCTGATGCCGCAGCGAAAATAAAAAACACTGACTGCACCACAAACACTTCTCTAGTGGAGTTAGAAAAGCCGTAGAAAGTGGAAATGACATGTTCTTAAAGGGATACTCCACTGTTTTTTCATATTAAACTATGGTATTCCCTTAACCAAGACGAGTTGATACATACCTCTGTCGTCTCAGTGCGTGCACTTAATCGCTTTGGCACGTGAGACACTTTGATAGCACTTAACTAGCCCAGTTCATTCAATTTGGGCCAAGCAAAGAAGCGACCAAACACCTCCACGTTTTCCCTATTTTAAATACAGTTACCCAGTAGAGTAACTCGACCTAGGACGGTGACACAAAATAAAACGTTGCGCTTTTCGCCGAGTCGAAGTGCTCCCAAGCACTTGCTGTGGTAGTCCGCCATACATTATAGTTGTCCTATAACCATACTATATAGTTAACTATATATCAAGGGCTTGGAGCCAGAAGGGCGTAAGTGGCTTTTAACAAACTTTACAGGAGAGACAAAACAAAATTTTTACCACGCTTCAATCACCTGTATTATTAACCTTAAACCACAGACATTGCAACCACAGGTATACTTGCATGAAATGAGTATTTAAGGAAAAATGTATGGCGTATTAACACAATGAACATTAGTTAGAATGTTAGTTAGAAGTCAAATACATCAGATACGCCTTTTTGTTGTTTTATTCAAAACCGTTTGATCTTGGATATTTTTGGCACCATTGGATAGAGCTCATCGAGACCTTTATTTTGATATAAAGAACTCATATTCGCCCAAAATGCCACTTACGCCCCTCTGGCTCCAATCCCTCAATATTATAGTTACTCTACACGCTTAGAAAGCGCAACGTTTTATTTTGTCACCATTCTTGGTCGAGTTACTCTACTCGTGTAACTGTATTTAAAGAGGTGATTAACTGAGAAATCTAATTTTCCTTGAGCTTTTGACATCTAAGAGGTCATATTATAGGAATATCCTGTAAGTTTCAGAGCTGAAAATGTCCTTGTTAGTCCAATAAAAGCTTTTATTGACACCAGGCACCATGTTTTTCAAAGTGGGGAACTATGAGCGTCAAGCTAGGCTCAAAACTAGGGTAGAAAATATGTTTTGATGTTTTCTCATTTTGATGTTTTTTAATGTAAAAACCAAGCGAACGTCATAAGTTGACCTCAGACAACAATATAAAAACATTTAAAAAGCCAGTTCATGACCCCTTTAAATAGGGAAAACATGGAGGTGTTTGGTCGCTACTCTTCTTGGATCTCTGCCAGAGCGATTGAGTGCATGCACTGAGACGATAGAGGTATGTATCAACTCTCTATAGTTAAGGGAATAACAATGTTTAATATGAAAAAACAGGGAGTATCCCTTTAAGATCCCTGGCAAAACTTCTGCATTAAGGCCTGTTCACACCGGGACAAATTTCACGCGTTATTTGCCGATGATTAATGCCTCGTGACTAAACAAAGGGCGTCCAATGTGAGTGTTCACACCGACGCGTAAAACTGCACACGTAAAAGCGTTTTTTTTTTTTTTCAAAATGCCTCGGGTTTGTTTTTTTTGTTTTTGTTTTTTTTTTTTATGCGCTGCGAACTATCTGACCAATGAGACTGGTGTTTTGCTCACGTGTTTAAATCTTCTGAAGTTGCAGTAAAACATAACTTGGGGGTGCTCAAACACAAAACGATCTTGCCGAGCACACATATGCAACGGTGTAGAAGATTCACGCGTCGCCGTCTACACAGCCAGGAAGAAATAAGATGAGGAAGATGCAAGGCAGGCGTCTGCTGTTAGGTGTTAGAACACAAAAACTATGACAAACCTGACAGCGACAACAAACATCTTGATAAAGGAGAACTGTTATGGAGTTGTAGTGCAGAGCAAATTGGTGCCATCTAATGTCAGGAAATGAATTTGCATGTTCACTCGGCTCATTGTCAGCGAAAATCGCTTAGGTGTGAACACAAACACGTTGAAGAACGCTGACGAATACGCGTGCTGATATTCGTCCTGGTGTGTACGGGCCTTTAATATAAAAAAATCAATGGCCATCTTTGTAGAAAGATTTTGATCTCCTTTCTCTCATTCATGTGTAGCTATCTAGAAGATGCTGTGATGAACCTGGACCACGGAGATCCAGTCACCCGAGACCACATGTCTGCAGTGCTGTCCCAGGTACGACAGAAGCTCCTGCACTTCCTGCAGCAGGACACCCAGAGCCCTCTGAGCAAGCGTGCACGGCGCCTCATGATGATGCTGCAGGGCCTGGTCAATCACTAGAGCCCTTTCAGACGCTGCAGCTGACCTCTTCACAAGCCCTCAGTCAGCGTCCCGTCATGACCTTGTACCACCCTGCTGTTCGGTTGCTTATCTTAGTTCTGCAGCTTATTGGCTCTCTCCAAAGCACTATTAGGAGTTGTAGTCCAGACTTGGACATAAAGATATATTGGTGGGTTTGGACTACATCTCCCCATTCTGGCCTTCCTCCTTTTGCCTGTACATGTGAAAAATCATCAGTTTGTATGCGGCACTATCATCAATGCAGAAATGGACATGGGATACTTAAGTTCGTTTTCATTGTGCGTTCAATACTTTGAGATTTTTTTGGCTTTCATCCTTAACAAGGAATCAGGAACAAGACTGTGGAGAGCATTTACATGCTGAACGGATGGTTTTCTGGCTGTTTATTTTGGTGAAGCGCTGCAGATATGGAGACATTATCACCACCTCATGAACATCAGCCCTCTCGATTATTGATGAAGGTTGTATTTAGGCCACTGATCCTCATCTGACTCGTCTGTTTTGCTGAAAATAATGCTGCTTTCTCATGTCACGTGCAGCATCAGACATGTTCCTGGAATTTTTTTGGTTAATTCTATCGGGATACAAAAAGGTCGAAGCGAGATTTCTGTTCTATCAATTTAACTTCTGGACAATTGCAAAATCATCCCACAGTTGATCACATGTTTCCCAATCAACAGAGCCCTGCAAAACATGTTTGAAGGCTTATATTACCAAGGAATGCAAACCACATAGTTCTACAGTCCCATCACATGTAGTACAACTGCAAGTCTCTAGAGGGCATGCATCTATATATAATTCTTTTCTAATTTTATATGGTGACTTTTTTTTCAGTTCTGTGAAATTACACTACAGCAAATGCAAGGCTTTTTTTCTTTATCGTATGAATCGTAGCCCCCAAATATTTGAAAGTGTTGGAGAAAGTGGCTCGAATGCCTACTTTCTGCTCCGTTCTAGTCAGTTGCTTGTATTTGATTTAGACTGAGATTGCCGACACTTGTTATGGAGGGACTATTTGGCCATGCCCTCTGATGGAGGAAGAACAAAAAAGAAAGTGCCTTATCAGCCTTTTGTGTATCAGATACTGGTAATCGTTTCCTCGAACCCTATATGGGCGCCACATTGGTGTGTGTGGCCTATCTTCAAGCAAATTTTCTTTCTCACTTTAACACAGATTTGAAGTTAGGAATGGACAGGGTTTTTTCTGAAACGTTTCCTTTAAAGTGCTGTAAACTGTGATCTGAGTTTTTTTTCCCCGTTCCATTATTTCCTCACACGTTTCATGCTAATGCAACAAGGAAGTGCCGGCCCGTTGATTGTGTTTAACAAATTATTCGTTCCCTGTCATTTTTATTTTTGAGCCGTGCATATTATATCCACAGTCTTTTGCAGCGGTCTGTGTGGCTCATTAGGCATTTTTACAGGGTGTAGGCAATGTGTCCTTTTGCTTTATTCTCTTATGTAAAAAAATGCTCTTTAACAGACATGAGCCTGCTGTGCAATTGAGGATAAATCTGAGGCTCTAATTAGGAAATATTAAACTCGGCATGCTTGCATGCTACTGGTGAGAGCCATGTATACACAAGTTAACCTGTTTTTACGAATTTAACACCTATTTCGTTCTGTAAACCTGTATTAATCCCTTTTCATTGTCATTTCACTTTCTTAAATAGTATAGTTTCCAGCAAAGATAACCTGCGATCGGATAGACAGTTTTATGTTACGTCAGGTTGAAATGTCAGTTTTAAGGTTTTGTTGCATTGCGAGAGTAATTGGTTTCGATGCCGTTTTAGACACGTCTGATGATGTTGGGGTTACTGTACTCTAATACATAGCCTAATACAAACTTTTTTTTTTTGCTTCTCAAGAGATTTACATTGCAGGTTGTGTACGACAATTTAATTGTAATTTTTTTCCATTTGTGTTTTGATCGTTCCTTATGTTTTGAATTGTGTTGTATATTTTACACGTTTCTTTCATCCTAGACGTTTTTGGAATAAAAAAGGAAAACAGTGTTCAATGTTCAGTTAAGACTGTTTTCTTTTTCATAGTCCTGTTTTTATTCTTGCAATAAGTAGTGGCACCTCCTTACACCTTTCAACATGAATAAAACTAAAAGTTATTCATGAAAGAAGACATGAACACAGGCCTTAGATTAAAGGAGTTGTTAACTTTTAAAAAAAATTTGCTGATAATTTAATCACCCCCATGTCGTCTAAGATGTCCATGTCTTTCTTTCAGTCGAAAAGAAATTAAGGTTTTTGATGAAAACATTACAAGATTTTTCTCCATATAATGGACTTAACTGGTAACCAAACGGTTCAAGGAACTGCAGACTGTTCAAAGGGCTTTAAACGATTCCAGACGATGAATAAGCTTCTTATCAAGCGAAACGATTGCTCATTAAAAAAAAGTTTAAGTTTTATAGGCTCAAATGCTCCCCTTGTTCTGTGACTCTCCTGTTCGAACTCGTTCATCATAGTGAACGAATCTTTTTCCGAGTCAATTAGTTAATTTCGTTGATGACACGTGTTTATGACACGTAAAAGATTCGTTCATTTTGATAAACGAAAAATCCTAGAAATGTTTATCAAAAACCTTAATTTCTTTTTTCAACTGAAACACATGGACATCTCATGGGGGTGAGTAAATTATCAGCAAGGTTTTTTTTTTTTTAAGTGAACTACACCTTTAAGCAAGGATTAGGACATTTAAGTAGCTTTTATAAACTTGCCTCAGGAAAAAACATCTTGTATTTAATATACAATCGTAGTACACAAGCGAATATGCATGATTAGAATTTACTTCAACCTAAGTGTAATACATATTAGTGTAGTAGGTTTTTTTAATACAATAACATAATGCATTTTTATTTATTTATTTATTATTTATTTATTTATTTATTTATTTGAGCAGTAACCATTCTACTCAAAAGGAGAGAGCTGAAGCAAAAGAGCTTAAATATCAGATGCATTAAATATCATTAGTTAATACACTCAAGTAGGATACTTTTAAATAACAAAAAGATATATTATCATAAATATGACATTTATTTGATATAGACCTGTATATGCATATATGTAGCCTATGTAAGCTACGTGACCAACTGACGTCAGCATTATGTAATTTTTGCTGATGATTTATTAATGATAGTGTATGTAGACCATGTAGTAATGCGTGAGTGAAATGAAAAGTTGTGCTTGCTCGAAACAACCCTCCGTGTTCCGGCAGCCTCCTCCCCTTTACTACAAGATACGCGCGCTAGTGAATCATTCATCACTCCAGCGCAATGCAAGCTGATGCTCAGAGTTTCTGTTAGATGAACACCTCTGACTGAACTGTCTTCAGTTTCTGTGTACTGGGATCTGTTCAGGATGACACCTCTCCTCTGCAACGCCTGCCTCATCTTGCCTGTTGCTTTACATCTGCGTAAGTTGATTTCATTACATTTTCTCTTCCCAGCACACACCTGAGTGAAATCACCGATGGATTTTGTGGTTTACTCAGGCTGCTATGAATCAGCATCCGAGGTGTTATGAGTAACATAGATCGAGAGAGGTTACCTTAGCGGATTATGTTAGTGTTCATGGGCTGGTTCGACATTTTAAGCGCGACAGATGAGTTTGAGAACCAGATAAAACACACACTGGCGTATTCTCGAGGAGTTGAGTCGCTCGAGCTCTGGATGTTACCGGGGCACCGCTGACGTTTCGCTGCTTCTTCGGAGTCAATGCAACTGTTCATGTGACTTATTTCCCCCGAGGATTCAGTGTGTGTGTGCGTGTGTGGGGAAAACACAACGATAGGATCAAATCATGAATAAAAACATCTGTTCACTCCGTCACAGCTCTTTCTCCGGAGAGAGTATAACCCCCTTTTGCCAATTTACGAAACAATGTGTTGTCAGTCATCACTAGGGTGAAGGAGAAAATGTGTTTAAACCGTTTTTAGGACTTAAAAACATAAAATCAGAGTTCTTTATTAGTTCATTTCGACGATTATTTTACTTTTTGAGGAAAATTTTAATTTTTTTAAGAAGAAAGAATAATTTTAAAGGATTTAGCAAATTAGAAATAGCGAATGTAATACACTTAAAAGCTGCGCTTAAACATTTGAATTATTTTACAGACATTTTAGAGGCAGCAAATGGTCCAAAAATGTATTGGTAACATCGTTCTTTCATTCGTTCTTCCTTTATTTTTTTCTTTGTTTCAATATACAACTGAGTTAACGATTACGATTTAAATTCTTGCATAATTTCGAGACAGAAAGCATACAATAACCTGCAGTGTAGTAAGTGAGTCAGACACCACCAGTAAAGTGATTTTGATTCACTAAATAAAGAACCGACTCATACGAGTCATTCATTCGTTAATGAATCAAACTAATCGTCTGTGTCCAAAATCGCATACTCACTTGAATAGGTAATTATCTTGAGTAAGTAATTACTTCACTCACCTCCGTGATCTATATAGATGAATGTGATCTTGATGCGCTGTATATATTTGATTATTCAAAACGAACAGATTCTTACGCTAAAGATTTCTACTTTGGTTATGTGGTTGATTCACTAAAAGAACCGGTTCATTAGGATCATTCGTTCTGACCAGGTTCTTTTTTAAGCATAACGAGAATCATATTATCACATGATGACTTTTGTTTATAGTGGCTCCAGTCCACAGCCACCACAGTGGTTTATTTATTATTTTTGTGCCTTTATTAAATTGGACTAGGGAGAGATGGGATTGGAACTTTTTTATATTGTTCTCTTCAGAAAAGCACCATAAGAAACTTTATGATATACGAAAATATGTGCTGTTTCACTTATTTATGATACAAACTTGCTTACTGCTGCACCACAGTTCCTGCCTAGCCATAGGCTATATCATCAATTTACAATGCCATAAAATATGAACTAATTTAAATGAAATATCATGCAAGATCATAGTGCAAGATAGACTGCACTGTGATCAAAAACAATTATTAGTTAGTCTGCTGCGAGACACCTACATTTTATGTAGTTTAAAGTTAGTTGATGTTTTTGGCAACTCATGGTTTTTGAGAAAAACATTCCCACATTTTCACAAAATGTGCAATTATTAGCAGGTGCTTTTTTTAAAACCATAATTTACAATAACTTAGAATCAAATCAGTTTAATGGGGTAGAGTATTATACCATGCATGATTACAGACCACAAAATAAACCCATGATATTGCTAAAATACAATGTACATCTATTTTTAGCATGTCTGTCACATTGCCACACTGTAGAAGACTGTATTTTGTAACTACAGATGAGTTGAGACAGTGAACACAAGGGACTTGGGCAAGTGTGGAAGTGGTTATTTATACACGAGTGAATCAATCTTCAGTGTGAGAATTATGAAGAGGATTGTCTTTGTTGGAGTATGAATGCAGAGTCTGCTGTATTGATGGTTTTTGTGAGTTTACTGCACTGTGGATGGACAAGGTCATGGTTTTCGATTCTCAGAGAATACGTAGGACGCTTTCGCTTTGGATAAAAATCTCTCTCTGGGTATTAGCCTAAAGGTAAAAAAAAATAATAAAATACTGCATGCAAATAATAGACATTGACATTCACATGCAATTATCCTTCATGAAGATTCCAGTGGTATTAGTAATACTTGCAAACCAAAGCACTATTCAGTCCCAAAGTGCTATTTACTGAACATACAATTCAGTAGTTTATGGAAAAGACAGATTTTTCATATGCTGTTACTGTTTTAAATACCTCGCACTGGGTGGTAAGACTTTTTTGATTTAGTTTAAATAGAATAATTCATATTTTGGTTGATTTTAAAAATCCTTTCAAACTTTTTGCGCTCTCGTTCTCTCCCCATATCACTTTCATATTCATACGCTTTTGGTTTGAAAATTTAAAGCGTGCTCTGTAGACAGCTCTCCGCGTTGAAAGGAGCAGGCACGACTTCTGAGTAAAGATAGTTTTAAGACGCCTTGAAAACTAGGACACTAATGTTTACCGCCAAGGATAACATTCTAACTAATGGTCGTTTTTAGAACATTAATTACTCAGTAAATAGGAAGTGGTCTGATTTGCAGGATTGACAGAAAGAGTGTTGTTGATGTACTGTAAAGTGCCAAAGTCTTTCCCTCCCATGCTTTTCACAGAGTGTGTGATGGCAACTTCTGAAGTGTTTGAGACATCAGGACCTGCTTTTAATTATTAATAATACATATACACACATAGAGTGGGGCCTGACATCTGAGGCCTCATTGAAAATCAGGGATTCAAAACTGAATTTAAACCTGTAAACAGATATGTAATATAAACAATTATATAAAAGAAACATACATAAATAGCGTATACAATATATAAACGTATACATAAAATCTATAAAATATCACAGATTAAACGAATAATATGCAGCCGGTCAGTACTCTGATTTAAGTAACAATTCTTGGTTCATTTGGTGAGAACTGGTTCATAAGAGTCATTTGTTTGGGAACTGACTACACTTGTCGCATTAGTCCAGTAGCAGTGTTGCATTGAATAACATAAATTGAATTTAAGTAAGATGTTTCTGTGTCAGAATTGAACATCCAAGAATCATTTAGGTCCTATGGAAGCTTGTTCCTGCCACTGAATAAAAACAAAAATAAAAAAAATTGCGTCTTGTGTTATCTAACAATTGCGAGATATGAAGTCAGAATTGTGAGATATAAAGTCGCAATTCTGAGAAATAAAGTTGCAATTGTGAGATATAAAGTTGAAATTCTGAGAAATAAAGTCGCAATTGCGAGATATAAAGTTGCAATTCTGAGAAATAAAGTCTCAATTGCGAGACATAAAGTTGCAGTTCTGAGAAATAAAGTCGCAATTGCAAGATATAAAGTCGCAATTCTGAGAAATAAAGTCGCAATTGCAAGATATAAAGTCGCAATTCTGAGAAATAATTCGCAATTGCGAGATATAAAGTCGCAATTCTGAGAAATAAATTCGCAATTGCGAGATATAAAGTCGCAATTCTGAGAAATAAAGTCGCAATTCTGAGAAATAAAGTCGCAATTCCGAGAATATAAAGTCGCAATTCTGAGAAATAAAGTTGCAATTGCACTATATAGTCGCAATTCTGAGAAATAAATTTGCAATTGTGAGATATAAAGTCGCAATTCTGAGAAATAAAGTTGCAATTCTGAGAAATAAAGTCGCAATTGCACGATATAGTCGCAATTCTGAGAAATAAAGTCGCAATTGCGAGATATAAAGTTGAAATTCTGAAAAATAAAGTCGCAATTGCGAGATATAAAGTTGCAGTTCTGAGAAATAGTCGCAATTGCGAGATATAAAGTCGCAATTCTGAGAAATAAATTTGCAATTGCGAGAATATAAAGTCGCAATTTTGAGAAATAAATTCGCAATTGTGAGATATAAAGTCGCAATTCTGAGAAATAAAGTTGCAATTCTGAGAAATAAATTTGCAATTGCGAGATATAAAGTTGCAATTCTGAGAAATAAAGTTGCAATTGCACTATATAGTCGCAATTCTAGAAATAAAGTCGCAATTGCGAGATATAAAGTTGAAATTCTGAGAAATAAAGTCGCAATTGCAAGATATAAAGTTGCAAAGAGTTAGTTGACATGTTGCAAAGTTGGGAAGTGGACCATAAAAATAAAGTGTTAACCCAAAATATAGAACTCAGATGTAAAGCTTGTTGTAAAGCCAATTTAACTTGTACCCAAAATCATAGACCAACATTGATTTATCTCATATTAAAGTAGAAAACTGCAAAACAGAACCATTTTAAGATGTCTCAGACTTCAGCCTAACTATAAACAATCAACCTTGTCCCGGTGAGTTTCTGCTCTTTCGTTATACTCTGTAAATAAGCGCTGTGAACTGAACCAGCAGCTGAGGCATGACATCCCCTCGACTCCCCACCCTGTGACACCAGAAATGAATATTCATGAGAAAAGTGACTTACTTCTTGAAGTTACAGGAACTTGTGTCCTCTAGAAGTAATGAATCCTGAGTGATTCAGTGGTGTGAGCATTTGTGTGCATGTGTGTGTACAGGGGAGAGAAAGTTGGAGAGAAAGACAATGGCATAACTTGCAGGGGTAATTAAAGGCAGCTGAACTGGACGCAGACTGTACTGCATAAGGATCATGTGTTTTCTTCTACCGAATATATACAAGGTCACCGCAGTCCATCTCCCAGGTGGTAAATTTTGAGTGGGTTGCATATCTGCACCAGAGGCAAGAAGCCCTCGGGACATATGGAGGCTAAATGTGCTGCCAAATACGGTCATCACACTTTTTTGTTGCACTTTTTACAACTAAGTAAGTCTTTTATGAAGTCTACTGGTACTTTAGAATAGGGTATTTGACTGTCTTCTATCAATATGCCTGGATCAAAGTAATTGTGATAATCCTAAGGGAACTTTATAAAGTTACAGTACAAACAGATTTTTCTAACTTTGGATTCTCCTCCTGTAACTATAATGGATGAAGTGCACTGGCCAAATTAAGTTTGGCTTGAAATAGATGTTTCGATAGTCTTTAACGGCTTTTTGAACAAGATAAAATGTAGGGTGGGACTTTATTGTATTGTTGTGGTTTGCTATTGGTCGATCTCATGTGAGTGACAGGTTGTTCCGCCTCATGCCAGTAACACACAATCATTCATAATAATTACTGCAATATTCCATAAAAAACAGGAATTGTCCATTTTGATTTCATGATAGCCTTGCCAGTTGAGCTGTTGCTGTTTATTATTATAATAGAGAGTTAGAAAGACATCAACTATCTGAGCGAAAGGGCCAAATAGTCGCAATTCTGAGATAAAAAAAGTCACAATTCTGAGTAATAAAGTTGCAATTCTGAGAAATAAAGTCGCAATTGCACTCGAGTATAGTCGCAATTCTGAGAAATAAAGTCGCAATTGCCGAGATATAAAGTTGCAATTCTGAGAAATAAAGTCGCAATTGCGAGATATAAAGTTGCAATTCTGAGAAATAAAGTCACAATTGCGAGATATAAAGTCGCAATTCTGAGAAATAAAGTCGCAATTGCGAGATATAAAGTTGCAATTCTGAGAAATAAAGTCGCAATTGCAGAAATATAAAGTCGCAATTCTGAGAAATAAAGTCGCAATTGCGAAGATATAAAGTTGCAATTCTGAGAAATAAAGTCGCAATTGCGAGATATAAAGTCACAATTCTGAGAAATAAAGTCGCAATCTGCGAGATTTAAAGTCGCAATTCTGAGAAATAAAGTCGCAGTTGCAAGATATAAAGTCACAATTCTGAGAAATAAAGTCGCAATTGCGAGATTTTAAAGTCGCGATTCTGAGAAATAAAGTCGAATTGCGAGATATAAAGTTGCAATTCTGAGAAATAAAGTCACAATTGCAAGATATAAAGTTGCAATTCTGAGAAATGGTCACAATTGCGAAGATTTAAAGTCACAATTCTGAGAAATAAAGTTGCAATTGCGAGAATTTAAAGTCGCAATTCTGAGAAATAAAGTTGCAATTGCACGATATAGTCGCAATTCTGAGAAATAAAGTCGCAATTGCGAAATATAAAGTTGCAATTCTAAGAAATAAAGTTGCAATTGCGAGATATAAACTCACATTTCTGAGAAATAAAGTTGCAATTGCGAGATTTAAAGTCGCAATTCTGAGAAATAAAGTCGCAATTGCAAGATATAAAGTTGCAATTGTGAGAAATAAAGTCGCAATTGCGAGATATAAAGTTGCAATTCTGAGAAATAAAGTCGCAATTGTGAGATATAAAGTCGCAATTCTGAGAATAAAAGGACATAAAAACAGGAATTGTCCATTTTGATTTCATGATAGCCTTGCCAGTTGAACTGTTGCTTTTTATTATTATTATAGAGAGTTAGAAAGACATCAACTATCTGAGCGAAAGGGCCAAATAGTCCTTCAGGTTTGTCTTTTCTGTTTCAGTGGCGCTGTGGAGGTGGACATAAAGAAAGATTAATATGGCTGTCAGGTTTGTTTGATCACGGATGACTGACTGCTCCCTCAATGGCTAACCCTTTGAACCAGTTGAGCTGAGACACGTACACTCACTGTGGTTTTCTGTAAGAAACAGCCATTGTATGACAAGCATGGATAGTTTGAGATGATCTGAAGAGAGAAGAACACCATAAAATACTGTAGGTCTCACAGGATTGGGAAAACAACAGAAAGGATGGACAGAGCGGAAGATAAGGAAGTTTAGTTGTGAACAGAATACCAAAAATTAGAGATGGGAGGAGATAAAGAGATGAGACAAGACATTACAAGGCAAAAGAAGATTGTAGATTTAAAAATCTTGCTTTCTTTTTATTGTTAATTAATTTGACCAGACGCCAGTTATTTTGCCAAGAGATATCTTATTTTATTTATTTTACCATTTTATATAAGGTCTCCCATCCTATTAACATATGTATGTATGTATGTATTATGCCAGTGGACACTATACACTGCATGTACTTCAGTCTCTAACTCTTCCCGAACACACTCACAGTCACCCACATATGTTTTCAGAAGAGTATGACAGTATGATACATAATACTATGATTATGTCAAGATAATGATGAGGCCATGAAACGAGACTAGGTGGGAAAAGTTAAGAGATGAGGAGACAATACCAGGCAAAACAAGGAGACGATGAGAAATAAGTGAAGAGACGAGATGAGAGAAGAGACGAGACGAGATGAGAGAAGTGAAGAGATGAGATAAAAAAGACATGAGACGAGATGAGAGAAGATATTTAATGAGATGTCAAGATGAGAAGACATGAATAATGAGACAAGAAAAAGAGAGAAGGAGAAAAGTGAAGAGATGAGAATACGTGAGCTGAGGTGACTGCGAAATTAAAAGAGATGTGGAAAAAAGAGAAGAGTGCGGAAAACAAGAAGAGAGAATAGACGAGATGAGGAGAGATGAGGAGACAAGACAACAGAAGGGATGAGATGCGTTACGACAGGGTGAATGATGAGTAATGATGAGACAAGGAGACGAGACAGAAGAAAGTAAAGTTTATTTACAAAGCGCTTTTTACAGATAAAATCACAAAGTGCTGGACATGAGAATAAGTAAAACAGACAATACAAAATGTATATACATATGTAAGATTAAAGTGACACTAGTGAAAACATGAGGGTTGACAGCTAACGTTACTCTGTCCGGATTACTGTGTTCCCACTGTTTGCCGACTCTTTGTTGGAAATTTCATATGGATCCAAACCGTTAAAGTGCCAGTTTAGTCCACATACCGGTCACTGGCTTCCCTATTTAACATATCCCGGTAAATTCCACAACCTTTTAGGGATTTTAACATCTTTTTCTTTATCCCAACTCGGCTGATTCTCCTCGTTCGACTTGCTGTATGTTTACATGCGCGTAAGCTGCCAACATGGCCGCCACGCCAGTGATGACGTCACAACGCCCAAGCCCTATAAAAAAAGTACTCGAAAGCAGGTACAGGTACAACTTTTACACAGTGGCAAACCAAATAAAGGCGAGCCGAGTCGAGCTGGTACTGTGTACTGGAAAAGCGTCATTAGGGACTGCAAGTTCTGGCAAAAGGACCGGAGAGAATTCAGAGGAATTCGGCTTCAAAAGGTCCAAGATGTAATGTGGGGCCTGACCATTTAAGGCTCAGAACTAAAATCCTAAAATCCAACATGACATCATGACTTTTGCGTAAACATACACGCCACTTTCAAGTCAAGTGGCGCATCTGTACACATTTTGAGCTATCCGTGTGTATGCATGAATGTCTAAGCCGTTAAATGTCGGAGTGATTCCGCGTGTATGTACACGCCATTAAATGTTAGAGCGAAACTAAACAAAATTTAGATCTACATCTCGGGAGCGATATTTTTCTTTCCCTAGGATAGTAAGGGAAGACTTATAAATGGTATTAACCCAGTGACGGGTAGGTTTAGGGACAGGGTTGGGGTAGGTCATATATTTATATATACAGTAATGTAACAGTCAACGGTGTTCATAAACACACTGAAAAGCGATTATGCGTGTTGATTGCACACCAATCACGTATTTTAAAAATGGAAATACGAATTGGCATGTCATACATATGCCATTTCATGAGATTTAGGGAGCCAGTGGAGATCCAATGGAGAAGAGATTACATGAGATGAAAAATGAGAAGATGAGAAGAAATAAAAAGACAAGAGAACAGAACAGGACTGCAGACGGGAAGAGAACAGAGATGAGAAGAATGCTGCAGCCGTTGGAGAGAAGATTGCCCAGCCTGTATGCCTGGAAGCATGCACTAACTCTGATAAGTTACAGCAGGGAACTTCAATGTTGCAGTCGATAAAAACTCATTAGAGCAGGACTGGGTCACTGTGTTAGTGTCCAGTGCAATGAACCTCGCATTTACTCTCCATCAGAAAGCACGAGAGGAACGTCTATTGATCTTAGCTGTAAGCTCATTTATGTGGTGGATGGAAATTAGTTTCAACATGGGCTCTTCGCTCACCTCAGCTAGGGTCCACAGTCTCCAGGCCATGCACTCGAGGGAAGGAGAAATACAGGAAAGGACAATCGGGCTAACAGTGGGTGTCAGTGCACATTTAGAAACACCTCGGCTTCTCTCCTGTATGAAGTCTTAAGTCAGGGGTTTGAGTGCTACTTTTGTTTAGCACGGGCCTGTCGCCAGAACATACAGCTTTACAGCTCCAATTCTGTCATTATTGTAGAACACAATCTACTTCCAGGAAATCTGCTTTTGTTCCTCTGACATTGCCTGGGAGGAGAGAACTGTCCACTGCCCAGAATAGCATCTCCACCTGTTTGAGTCTCCCTTGAAAGCCTTCCCTGGGTTCCACTTCTAACCCTAAAAAGTCGATTTCAGTGCCCCAGAGTCTTTCTTATTAGAACTATTCATACTTTGCATGTGACGTCACAAGTATTGGTGGGCGGGGAAGAACGCCGTTCTCCAGCAACGAAACCCAGGATCTTGCCAGGTCGTCGCCAGTTTTTATGCAAAAGTTGGTGTTTCGAGGTGTAAATGACATGCTAGATACGCTAGTTGTTTTGCGATTAGTCGCACTAACCAGATGAAATGAGCAACCTTCACAGTTTAACGTTACACGTCTCATTCCATCACTCAAGGTAATTTCAACATTTGTTTGAATTGGGGCTGTCAGTTAAACACGTTATTAACGACGTTAACGCAAACCCATTTTAACGGCGAGACGCCAGAATGGATGCAAATAAGATTCTGAATGGAAAGTTTACTTTTAAAAAGTTGCCAAATGGTTCCATTGGCAAGACCAAAGTGATCTGTGTGTTTTGTCGCTGTGAACTGAGCGATCATCATCGCAGCACGTCTCAGTCTGAAATACCGCTTGATGATGGCCAAGCACACACACACAGCTGATGCGAATTCTCCGCCCCCTCGTCAATATCAGGACCTCGTCAGTATTTCTTTCACCCTTTTATTGATGGACAGTTACATTGTGTGAGAGATTATTTGCTCCAAGCGACAATGTTAGCGTGAATTTGAACACAGTATGCCAACGTTGTTGTCAATAAAAAACATTTGCACAAAGCACATCCGATCCACTTTACCATGCTGATAAGAGCATTAAAACGAAAAAATATAATAATAATGGGACAAAAAGAAATCAAGAGACATTTAGAATAGAGAAAAATGTGCGATTAATCGAGAGTTAACTATGACATTAATGCGATTAATCACGATTAAATATTTTAATTGTTTGACAGCACTAGTTTGAATACAATGGGTGTATGATCATGTAATTAATTGTGTCTTTAAGTTAACCTGTAGTTTCGTCATTCAACAGCACCTGCTGGTTCGAACGAGTCAGCTGTTTGTGTTATGAGGCTAAATATACGTTCACACTAGCCTCTGAAATCTTAGACGCACCCTAGCAGCAGCAAAAATTATTTCACAGCCAGTGTGGTCTAGCTACTCTCCAAAGACGTTTTAGCTGGAAAAACCAAAGTCTGGTCAGGCCAATCACATCGTTTATAGAGTCGGTGGCGGGCTTAACATAATGACGACAGTCACAGAGTTCAACGGTTCACTGCTACTTGAAAACAAAGACGGCTGGCGAACAGCTGTCTTTCAATTCGGCTTTGAAAAAAAGATCTCAGTGTTCTGAGTTATGCCGTCTGGATACGGTAAAAGTTATATATATTAACTTGCTCCGCTGTTGGAAAAACGGATGGGACTCAGCCGTCACCTTCTTCGTTGCTCTGATTGGTTGTCAGCGCTATCCAATTGCGTGCAGAGAGAATTTGAAACGTTTATCGCGCCCTTCCAATTGAGCCCTGTCAATGATGAGTTCCCAGACCTAACATCGTGATGTAGGTCTGACATGCCAGGCTACGTTCACACACACCAAAATTCATTGAAAAATGAATGACTTCTGGAACACGTGACGCTCTCGCCGGTGGCGATGTAAACGCAGCTGTCGTATTTTGCTAGTTATGCAGCTAGCTCGCTAACAGACTTGCTAACAGAACTCGAGAACTACAGGACTCTACGTTGAAAATACCCCTTTGTTGCCCGCCACTAGGCATCCATGGTAGTCACGTTACTGCAAAGTATGAATTGAGGTTAAAGGGTTTTAAAACTATTTTAAGGTGGCGTCTGATTCCCTGCTACAGAAAAAAAACCCTTTGCACCACTCTGGTGTGCTTGTTTGTGTTTTCCAGTGTTTCATGTCAGTGGAGACTGTGATGGTCTCAGACACCTACTCTTTAATTGCAGACTTTTGTATTGCCTTACATAAGAGCTGTATATAAACTATATCACAACCATGAATCTTTAATGGTGTAGCTATGGATTCCCCTGTCAAGTTTCAATAATATAAAGCTGCTTCACCAGAGGCTTCTGTCTAGGTCCTTCAAAAAGACCTTGACTGCATTCATTCTCTAGTCTGTTCTTTGCAATGAAAAATTGGTAAATCGGTCAATCTTGGCATTCAGTGCTCATATGAATAACTGAAAGTTTTATCTCATGTCTCATTTTATGACATTTCATGTCAAAATGCTGAAGTGTTTGTCTTGATAAGATGAATTAATTCAACTCAAATGATTATTTAATTGATTTATTGATTTTTATTTGGTGTCTAGGGTCTGCTTTGGGGACCTGTCATGTTTATTTGGTGATAATGATCACATTTTAACCAAATCTAGCGGTTTTGTTAGATCCATTTACAACAATCATCATTTCTAATGGTCCTGTTTATTATTTTATCATCATTTTCTTTGATCATCCTTTAATAAAGCAATCTGCTAATTAGATTTTGTCCTTTCCCTGCTATGAATCTGTTCAATAACATAATTGTTTTTTCTGCCCTTGCTCAAATTGTATGCCAATGCCAAGTGGTCACCAAAAGAGGTTCATTTATTGTGTGGCCTACTTCAGAGAACAACGTTGCAATATGTTTCTATGAAAAATACAAATATGTTCTGGTTCTTTCCTATTAAATAGCATTGAAAAAAACATCATGACTCACTGGCTTGTATAGTACGGGGCTCTTAGTAAGTATAGCCTTGCTTCCTCCTTTCCTGGCTGAAAAACCATTCAGAGTTTTTCTTTTTCTAAATTTAAACCAATTTCTATAGTTTCTGAATCTCTATTCTCATCAACATGAGGGAGTGAAAAGTTTAAGGGGCAGGTGCATTGATAACAAGAGTGCATCATCATAGGTCAAATTACTAGGATTAAGATTCATTTGAACATATAATGTGAATAGAGCACAACAGTAACAGCCCATTTTTAAGTGGCCTTGGCTCCAGATACACAGTCATTTTCCTATTAATTTACTTTATAGAGATTAAAAATATTCTTCAGTAAAGATTTCTAAGCCTTGAACAAACCAACAAGCTCTGAAAGAAATCATTAACATTTGATTCCAAGCAACAAACTATTTGAAAATGTTACGGTACAAGACGTAAAGTGTACATTTTTAAGACAAAGACACATTTCATGAAGCATTGCAAATTACATAATCAAATAGATAATAAGTTTATGTTAAATATTCAGGTATGGTTTCGAGATTGGAGGACTGACTCGACAATGTCATTGTCACAATTTAGTTTATTTTCTGTTTTCATGGACTTTGTATTTCCTTTTTTCCAAAGTTACTGACTGTTTCTATGGTTACTAATTATACCCTTATAAAAATTGTATTCTTCAAGTTAATTTTATTAATATTTAATATTAATTGTACTATTTAAGCACTTGGGACTAAATTTGCTCACTTTTTAGTGTGTAAAAGTATAGTATACTTTAAGTGTAAAAGTACTACTTTTTCATTTCTACCGCAACTATACCTTGCCACAAGTGAACTTGGGTATACTGATAGTTTAATACTTGTAGCATATTTTTTAAGCATTTAACCCAATGGGTGAGTTTGTCCATATTGGACCTAAAGATGGGTTAAAACAACCCAGCATTTTTCAGAGTATGTACTTCTCAGAAATACACTTAAAATTACATTAATTGACTTCCAATTTTGCGGTAGCTCTACCGCAAAAAGGGAGTCAAGTAGTGTAATTTTAAGAAAGAAATACATAAAAATGTTCTTATTTTTGTTATTTTACTTTAAATAACTACACTCTAAAAAATGCTGGGTTGTTTGAACCCAAATTTGGGTCAAATGTAATAAAAAAATGTATAGTTAAAAGTTAAAGTTAAAATTTTAAATTACATTTGGAACCCAGCATTTGGGTTTGTCCATATTTTACCCAAATTTGGGTTCAAACAACCCAGCATTGTTTAGAGTTTGTATGTACATCAGGGTTTTATGTGGCATTTAATGTTGTTAAATGAATGATTATTGCCTTTTTAAAATTTGTGTGTGTGTTGCTACCTTATGTCTTGCTACTGTATTTTATACGGTAAATTTCTGGCAAACACAGCTGCCGGTAAATTGAACAGATTTTTTTTTTACAGTGTACACTCTAAAAAATGCTGGGTTGTTTCAACCCAAATTTGGGTCAAATATGGACAAACCCAAATGTTGGGTTAAAATGTATTTAAAGTGAAAAGTGAAAGTTGAAGTTGGGTTAAAATTTTAAATTACATTTTTAACCCAACATTTGGGTTTGTCCATATTTGACCTAAATTTGGGTTAAAACAACCCAGCATTGTTTAGAGTGTATAAAACCAAATAAAATAAAGAAACTATTAAAAAGAAAGAATATGATGATAAAAATGTTTGTGGCTGAAAGCAGTTAATCAAGTTAATCAAACTGACTTATGACTTGTACAGAAGCATATCATTAATTTCCAACTTTGGAGCTCATGGTAGGTCAGGTCTGTGTAAAAAGTTTTATGTGATAACATTAAAATAAATATATGAGAAAATAAATGGGATCTTACTTCCTGAACCCTTCTGTTGCTCTCTATTGAAATGTAATTGAGAACCACTTATCCCTGCTCACGGATCATCTCTAATCCTTAGCCTGTTGATTTATTTATTTTATTCCTTGCAAAAACGCTCAAATCAGCATCATAATCTGTGGCTGGAAATCACGATGATTATTTTTGGAGTACAGATTTTTGCTGTGTATTTACTTTACATTCCAGACTCTCCCTTAATGAAGTAAGTGAGGTTTGCATGTTCAGTATAAAGAAGGCTGACTTCACAACATGGCCAGATGAAAGAATATTTTTAAAAAATAAATAAATTTGCATATGATCAAGAGGCTCTTGGGAATCTTTTCCTCCTTCAGATTGGGAGTACAGGGAGAGATGGATATTAAGGCCTAATATCAGAGCTGTAATGTAGTCATCATTTTTAACCGTCTGACTGAAATGTATGTAAGAGCTTTTAACGTTCAGTTAAACGTGACTGATGCGTTCAAGTTTTGCATCCTAATTGTGTTTTGCTGCTTCTAGACGAAAGCCCACCCCAAAGACTGCTCCTTTTGATCGTTTGAATATTGTCTTGTTTAATCACTACCCTATTTCTTGTTCTACCAAAGAGATTAGATGTTGGAATATTACATACCGGTTTGTTTATTCACAGCTGTTTTTGGAGGATTTTATTAGACTTGGGTGAAACGGAGACCAGGGAAATCACACCAACCTGTCAAAGGGTTTTTGATTTAGCATAAAAACTATTATTCTTTGTTCTCTCTTCCTCTGTCACCGCACAAAGACAGCTCCCTTTAGCTTCTTACAGAGACTACATTTAAAATAGCCGAGAATCAAAGGGATTTTTTTTTGTCTTGACGACACTTCTAAGACTTTCATGTGAATACATGATCTGTTCATGTAAATGGGTCTGGAAGAATGGTGAACTGCACAGTTTGGATGCTTTGATGGCAAAATAACTCAAAAATAAACTGAAAATAAAAAATCGTGATAAAAGAAAATAAAACATAAAATTAAAATGAACCTATTTACCATAATGCAGGTTCCTGGTCTGAGAACGATTCACCAAAAAAATGTTTTTAGTTATACTTTATCTAAATGACCTCACTAACTACTTTCCTTTCAATTTACCTTTCATGTCATTTAGGTCACGTTTACACACCAGCTGAATATAGTTCTTGGTTCCCGCCAACAATGACATAAAGGTCATATATTTATACAGTAACGTAACATTAAGTCAACGGCATTCATAAACCCGCTGAAAAGCGATTATGCGTGTTGATAGCACGGCAAAAATGGAAAATACGAATTGGCGTGTCATGCATACGCCATTTCATGAGATCAGTCTGATTTTGAAAAGTAAAGTAAAAAGCTAAAGGTAGGCTATAAACGAACTACACCACGGTCACTCGGCTTCAACTAGCCCCTTGTTTGGAACTGCCTTTTACAAGAAGCATAACAGCTTTAAAAAATCACAAGCTTGTGTTCACCACAGACTTTATTTCCCATTAGACCAAACACCATTCGAAAAACCCATTGATTGGTGTTGCCAGAAGTGCTAAAATGCTAACTCGTTTCTGTGTTTTGGCCTAAAGTGATGTCAAACCTGCATCTCTCTATTCACCTGGTTCCTTCAAGATTTTTCAATGGTGTTTTAAAATGTTTTTATTTTTATTTTTATGTGTAAGCATAACTTGACTATACTTTGACGTTTTACGGTATTCTACAATGTAAATTACACACACCCATACAGAAAACGTGAATTCTGAAGCAGTTATGTTCATTTTTGAAAACGTAGACTGTAAAAAAAAAATCCTGTTGTTTTTACGGAAAAAAACTGGCAGCTGTGTTTACCAGAACTTTACCATCAAAAACACGGTATCAACATTATTGGTTCTACAGCCTTAACTTAAAATTTACAGTAATAAACCGTATTACATTATCTGATATAATGTTAAAGCTGCAGTCCTTAACTTTTTTATTGTTAAAAATGATCCAAAATACATATTTGAGAAAATACATAACCAGCCAGTGTTCAAAACTATCTGCTTGCCGTAGCTCGATTCAAAGTGGTAAGCTTATAATAATGTTTTATTCTGGCATCGACCACATTTCTTTTTTTATAGTGGAATATCACTTGGAAATTAGTTACATTGCAGAAGTAAAATAGATTTTAACCCTCTGATGGTCTTCCTTTATGAGTCACGTCCTGGGCCTTCTTGGTCAGAAGTGACCGGAGGTCTAAAAATGAAACATGATCCATCCCAGTAAAACTAATGCAATTTATTTTTGTTCTATAATATTTATTCTTTTTAATTTAGTATTTTGAGACAATTTGATTGCATTTTTTAGTATTGGTGCAATATTTATGGTCTATTTTTTCAATGAAAAAAAAATATATATAAATTTTTTTTATTTAGTTTTTATTATTAATGCAGTATTTTAGTTCAATATAGAGTCCAGGCCTTCAGAATTTTTTTTTTTTTTTTTTGTAAATTTCCCATTCATTTCCTATGGGTCGGTCATTTCTGACCGAAGACCACCCAGTGTGACTATTTTTTTTACGATCACTTAGCATGCTCGGATCATGACCTCAATTTTTTTTTATTCACATACCAAATGCCAAAAAAGTCACCAAGTATCATAACCTTCCGATGAAGCTGTGATTTTTAATAATTCAAAATTATTCGGTCAGAAGTGACCAGAGGACCATCAGAGGTTTAATGCTATTAAAAGCAATACACCTAAAGTCAAATGCAGACATGAAGACTTCCATTTTTTTTCCACAGTCAGATTTTTTGACCGATTAATTGTAATGCCTCAGTGGTGGTTTAACAGACTTAAGTTGTATTTGATGTGGAAATTTCATTTAATTGGGTCTTTACTGCTAAGCTCTTCCAGCAAGCCCAAACCTGAATCTAATTTATACTGCATTTAAGGGAGTCTCAGTGAAAGAGCTCCTCCATCTGTGTAGGGTTATCTGTGACCTTGTTCTGGACAGATAGCAGCTGTCAAATTAATGCCAGTGGAAGTATGATATCTCTGTTTCAAGCTTTTTTTTAACATCTAAGAGTCTCTCACCTTTATCACATAAAATCAATGAACCCTTGTATCTTCTCCATTCCACGAGAGATAGTAAAGAGATAAAATCGAAAGTCTCCCGTCTCATTTGGTCAGTTACTCCTCTCCCTTCCACTTTAAAGTGACACATGACTGCACGTGTGAGTGATTGTGTTTTTGTGGCAGTCACATCACCTTCTCTTGATCAAAGCCAGTGTTGAGCACATTAGCGATGGGAAAGACGTCTGCCTACCCTTCTCTCATCCCTCCCTGACTTTCTCTCGTCTCCAAATGAAACCACAGTCCCATGGGGCCTGCACATTTTTTAAAACTCTTCTGGGAATTGCGCATGTTTAAATGTGTTACATCTCTCTGAGCATTTGAGGGCATGTGCGTGAGAAAAACATCCATTAGAGCAAAATGAAAAGGCTCCTTTTAAGATGCGTCTCTCCACCATTGGCTTTTTCCACCATCCAAGCTTGCAAGGATAGCTTTTATTTCTTTAAGGTTGTGCTGCTGCTCTTATGCCACACAAAGAGTAAAATGAAGTGAGCTTTGGTGTTGTAGTGGATATAACTCAATGCCGCAGCTACTGAACTGGTTTGTACTAACGAGCAGAAAACTCGTCTAGCACTTCTTTTTGAGCTCCATTTTGTTCCAATTAGTCCTCCTCACCTGCAGGATGACCTGGGCTATGAAAGCCACCTCATATGGTTATGTCACCGAGTCAGGCTTGATTTTACATCCTCATTAAAGATGATTATACTCTCTTTTCCTCTCAGTTTTCTTATTTCTAGTTATCTCTTAACGACATGTGTTACAAAAATCCAATAGCAAATGTTCTTGTCTCAATTTACATTGCATATCTATGCAGCACATCCTCGTTTTCATGAAAGAAATGAACAGCTGGCAAATGCACTTCTTCTCATCCCCCGCATCCTCCCTCCATTCAGTGTTCTGGGAGTGAAGGTGTGAATGGAAAACCGCAGAGG
Organism: Hybognathus amarus; assembly: GCA_030378365.1. Taxonomy (NCBI): domain Eukaryota; kingdom Metazoa; phylum Chordata; class Actinopteri; order Cypriniformes; family Leuciscidae; genus Hybognathus; species Hybognathus amarus. The sequence continues at coordinate 429,810 of JAQIUQ010002849.1, forward strand.
TTAACCAATCACTTGGAAAGGGGACTTTGCTGGCATGAGCTAATTATCAGAATTTGTTTGTGCTATTGCAGGCGGCTTCTCTGGAAGCCCTGTTTTAGAGTTAGCTCGGGGAATAGAGGCTCTCCTTGCCTTTCGCACGCTATGCTGTCACTGCTAGGCTTATTAGCCTGTCGCCCCTGACGATGCTACGCAAGAGAGGGCCACAGTTACTATAGAAAAAGTTGCCATAGTGTGGCAAAAAAGAAAAACTGCCCCCACTCCATTTTGTTTTTAAATAAAGTACACTCTAAAAAGTTTAAAAATGGTTTACTCAATGTTTTGGTGAAACTTAAAAATATTGATTTAATTTGAAAGTAGTGAAATAAATTAAATACACTGTGTGAGCTGAGTAAATGTAAGTAAAAAAAATTAAGTAGATCTGAGTAACTGCATTTGGTACATTAACAAATAAAATTGAGTAGAATTAATTGGGGAGCAACATTTAAAAAAACATTATGTATGAGTAATATCAACTGTTTATATTTATGAATAATATGAACTTTTTCAATTCCTTTAAACCTTTGTAAAAAAATATTCCATACAACCACCGGTAGCCTACTTGACATTGGCCTTTATTGTTGATGAGTAACGTTACAGCGAATTTTATAAGGTTTTAGCATAAACTATATTGCCTACATATAAACTCATGTAACAAACATTTTAGAAGTCAAATTAAACATTTAAGTAATTCAAGTTTAATCAACCGGTCTGTTATCCAATATCCACCAGATCAGCTCTGATTCTCGTGGCGGAAATGGACTCGCGCTCAGCGGGAAACTTCTAACTTTAGACCTTTAACTTTATCTCAGAATTGTGAGATAAAAAGTCTCAATTCTGTCTTTTTTTCTCACAATTGCGACTTTATTTCTCAGAATTGCGACTTTATATCTCGCAATTGCGACTTTATTTTCTCAGAATTGCGACTTTATATCTCGTAATTGTGACTTTATTTCTCAGAATTGCGACTTTATATCTCGCAATTGCGACTTTATTTTCTCAGAATTGCGACTTTATATCTCGCAATTGCGACTTTATTTCTCAGAATTGCGACTTTATATCTCGCAATTGCGACTTTATTTCTCAGAATTGTGATTTTATATCTCGCAATTGCAACTTTATTTCTCAGAATTGCGACTTTATTTCTCAGAATTGCGTCTTTATATCTCGCAATTGTGACTTTATTTCTCAGAATTGCGACTTAATATCTCACAATAGCGACTTTATTTCTCAGAATTTGCGACTTAATATCTCGCAATTGCGACTTTATTTCTAGAATTGTGACTTAATATCTCGTAACTGCGACTTTATTTCTCAGAATTGCGACTTTATATCTCGCAATTGCGACTTTATTTCTCAGAATTGCGACTTTATATCTCGCAATTGCGACTTTATTTCTAGAATTGCAACTTTATATCTCGCAATTGCGATTTTATTTCTCAGAATTGCGACTTTATATCCCGTAATTGCGACTTTATTTCTCAGAATTGCAATATATCTCTAATTGCGACTTTATTTCTCAGAATTGCAACTTTATATCTCACAATTGCGACTTTATTTCTCAGAATTGCGACTTTATATCTCGCAACTGCGAACTTTATTTCTCAGAATTGCGACTTTATATCTCGCAATTGCGACTTTATTTCTCAGAATTGCGACTCTATATCTCGCAATTGCGACTTTATTTCTCAGAATTGCAACTTTATATCTCGCAATCGCGACTTTATTTCTCAGAATTGCGACTTTATATCCCGTAATTGCGACTTTATTTCTCAGAATTGCGAATATATCTCTCAATTGCGACTTTATTTCTCAGAATTGCAACTTTATATCTCACAATTGCGACTTTATTTCTCAGAATTGCAACTTTATATCTCACAATTGCGACTTTATTTCTCAGAATTGCGACTTTATATCCCGTAATTGCGACTTTATTTCTCAGAATTGCGAATATATCTCGCAATTGCGACTTTATTTCTCAGAATTGCAACTTTATATCTCGCAATTGCGACTTTATTTCTCAGAATTGCGACTTTATATCTCGCGATTGCGACTTTATTTCTCAGAATTACGACTTTATATCTCACAAATGCAACTTTTTCTGAGAATTGCGACTTTATATCTCACAATTGCGATTTCATTTCTCACAATTCCTGACTTCATATTCGCAATGGTGAGATAAAAGTCACTTTTTTTCAGTGGCTGAAACAAGCTTCCATACCCGGATCCACCTGTACAGATCTGCTACGGGTTAATTCATATATGATATTTGTGCAGCAGCAGCAGCCTTACATGCTCACAGCAGTGTGTTGTGTATGAATTGGCAGTATACTTGCTCTCTAGCAGCAGCAGCAATAACAGCATTGCAGCAGATCTATTCCACCGAGAGATGCCATGACAGAAATATGCATGTTTGGATGTATTGAGTTTTCCACATGGACTTGACATGGAAACTGATAATATACCCTAAATGAGAATTCTTTAGCAGCCTGCCTGTGTGTCTACTCACACCACTGAACCTTATTTACATGCACCACCGTGTTTGTGAATGCAAATCTTCAGAAACCGACAAATAAAAATGGTTTTCATCTATTTTGATGTACTCCCCATGGGATGTCTGCGAGAGCCACGTGTAGCAAAGCTCAGCACCAAATGTGCCTGCTCAGCATTGGTCTGGATAAAGCTTGCATATTCACCCTCATGAATAGGAGATGGGCATGTATGTGGCATCAAGCTCCATCATCACTTGCCCATCTTATGCTCCAGAGGTCATCTGAATTCAACATCTTTAAGTCTTTAAATGAAATTAAAGTATTTTTTCGATAGCGCTTTGTGTCCCACTAGGACAGGAAATTATGCAACTGTTTTGCTCTAAGCACTCCATGATTCTCAACGTACCACCTTATTCATTATGACGTTTTTTTTGTTCCAAGGTTTCATAACATGCTCCTTAAAAGGATGATGTTAAAATGCTTCATCATGAATTGTGTAATGGTCTGAGTACATGTATTGTAATCTATTGTGATTTAGATCTAGTGAACTATTCATATTGCATGAAGTGCATTGTGCTTTAAAACACAATCGAGAATCTAAAATAACAATCACAATTTAAGTCAATCTAATGAATAACAGAGTATATTTAATGAATTTTGCAGCTTTAGAGACCTAAAACATTTCTTGTAATTGCATATTTATACAAATACAATATAATACTGCCGTTATTTCTATATTATTAATTATTTTAATTATTCATATAAAAATAACTTTATTTAATCATATTAATGTATTTTATTTTTGTAAATGATTAATATTAGCACGTTCCATTATTAAATTTGATTGCATATACATTATAGAGTCTGGGGACAGTGTTAGACCAGAACATTCAAATGCTTCCTATTTGTCTTTCTATTTCATTCCTTTTTTCATAGTTGATCTTTCTCAGTTTCTCTTTTCTTTCTCATTCGCTCTCTGCAGCCCCCTCTCAAGCAAGTGCCCTGTTTTATATCATTTATTTATTCAAGAACCCCATGGACTCCCCGTGGATCTCTGGCACCACAGATTAAAAATGAATGTCGTGGTTCAAATAAGCCCTGTGTCTGCCGCTTAGGTCACAACAACTCGCCGAGCTGAATGGGCAAGGCCGGATCACGCTGTGTGTGTGGGTGGACAGCACTCAGAGATATCAGAGCTTGTGGATTACACAACATCAGTAATAACATTACTAATGTTCAGGCTACTCTTCAATCCGCTTGAGTGTCGGCCAGAGATACAAATACAGAGATATGTAATTGAACGCTGTATGCACTTGATCCGATGAGACTTTTGGGGCATATCCACTTCTTAGGTGATTTTCTTTTTCCTCACCCGTTGCTCAGTTTTGTTGTTTGTATGTGGTGTGGTCTTTACTGCATGTTAATGTTTCTGGAATGGTTCATCATTAGTTAAAGGTGCTCTAAGCGATCTCGGCTGACGTGACTTGTTGACGTTTAAAGTATTTTCAAACAAAACAGAGGCTAGATAGACCCTCCCCTCCAAGAGCCTTCTTCTCAGTTATTGGCTGGAACAGTGTGTTATGTTTTCGTAGAGCGGGTTGCCGCAGTTTGTTTTTGTTGTCTTCATAGACCGTGTGTGTTCAGGGGACAGGTAGCTAGCGGATAGTGAGGAGATGTTTGCTGTATGTGACAAAAAATGTTTTGGCCTAAAAAACATGTGACCTCACTTAGAGCACCTTTAACGTCAATGCATGAAATACTATTAATGAGCAGGGCATTTATTACATTATTAATCTCTGTTAGTGTTAGTATAGAAGCGTTTTTCTTGTTAACCAATTAATTAATAATGTTAACAAATGGAACCTTGTGGTAAAGTGTTACTGGTTTATATATATACACTCTCAGAAAAAAAGGTACAAAAGCTGTCACTGGGGCTGTACCTTTTCAAAAGGTACACTTTTGTACCCAAAGGCTGCATATTGGTATACCTTAGTGGTATATATTAGCACCTAAATTTTACATATTAACACCTAAAATGTACATATTAACACTTAAAATATACATATTAGCACCTAAAATGTACATATTGACATAAAATGGACATATTAGCTCCTGAAATGTACATATTAACACTTACATTAGCACCTAAAATGTGCATATCAGCTCCTGAAATGTACATATTAACACTTAAAATGTACATATTAGCACCTAAAATGTACATATTAGCACCTAAAATGTATTAACACCTAAAATGTACTTATTAACACCAAAAATGTACATATTAACTCCTAAAATGTACATATTAGCTCCTAAAATGTACATATTAACACTTAAAATTAACATATTAGCACCTAAAATGTACATATTAGCACCTAAAATGTACTTATTAGCACCTAAAATGTACATATGAACACCTAAAATGTTCATATTAGCACCTAAAATGTACATTTTAGCACCTAAAATGTACATATTAACACTTAAAATGTATATATTAACACCTAAAATGTATTTATTAGCACCTAAAATGTACATATTAACACCTAAAATGTACATATTAAAACCTAAAATGTACATATGAACACCTAAAATGTACATATGAACACCTAAAATTTACATATTAGCACCTAAAATGTACATATTAACACCTAAAATTTACATATTAGCACCTAAAATGGACAAAAGTGTACCTTTTGAAAAGGTACCGCCCCAGTGACATGCAGCTTTTGTACCTTTTTTTGAGAGTATATATATTGCTTTCTGGGATACTTGATTCTGATTGGTCAGTCATGGGTTAGATTTTTTTTCTTTTTCTTTACTCACCGTCATCTGTATATTCAAATTCAGTCGATTACTATCTATATAAATGATCTTTTTTGACAATTTTTTGTACATAGCAATGGACTATTTTTAGTTTATAGTGTGGGATAAACTTTTTTGTTTATTTTGAGATAGCGGCCGGCTTTCTTTACGTTTATTGCCTATAATTTTAGCAGTGATAGTGTTATTGAGTCATGTATTATTGAGTGACAGTTATCTGAATTTCCCCTTGGCATTATTAAAAGTACTTCAATATTTTTTGGATTTCTTCAGTCATTTCCATTTACGTGCAGTGCCTCAGTTCTCCGTCTCCTTCTCTAATATATGACTTGGTTTTCTCTCCTTCTCCATATCTTCATTAAATGTTGATGGGGATGAGTGAAACCAATAATCCTCAGACCTCACTGCAAAAAACATAGCTGAAAATCAATAGGTTTGCAGCAGTGTGGGAAGAGAAAGAGAGAGAAAACTCTCTTCTATCAAATATTAATCATTCATTTCCTCAAGGGAATTAGGAGAGTGCTGGTGATCTGCTGTCTGACCCAATTAAGATCCTCCTGCATATCTCACTTAGGTTCACTATTACGTCCAGCTTTGGTTATATTGTCAATATGCTATATAGATTGAGTGACTACAAAGAGCAATGGATGCTGGGAGAACACTGGTACCACACTTGGGTAAGCCAGCGTCTTTTGACGCTTTAGCACATGAAAGCTCAGAACATTTCAATTGAAATTTTCTCCCGTATCCTCAGGGTTAGAGATGTATTGTCATGTGTTCTGTTTTACAAAGGAAGCATATAGCATACCTTTTATTATCAATTTGTAAGTAACTGAGAAACCCTCAAATCTAGCAGTGGTAGCATTGAAGGCTTTTGTGTGTGTTTTTCCTCAGGTCTGTAAAGTGAAAGCCATTCAATGTCACCATGCTGGTCTGTTGATGAAATTGTCCATTTCTTTAGAAGAAATCTGTTTTGTATTTGAGCATTTGGAAATAAATGAACCCTAACAGGCCTGAAGGCTTGGCAATCTGAAATGAGAAATACGTTTCTTTTTATTCTTGTCTTTCACATCTTGAAGGTTATTGTTTTATACTCAGATTCCCCAAGCTAACATTACTGAATTTAATTTTTAGTTAGTATTTTTTTTAGCTGCCTGACACATTTGGTAACACTTTATTTGAAGGGGTGTGTATAAGACTAACATGACACATTCGTAATCATGACATGACATATGTTATGAATATGAAGGAAGTTTTATAAATGTTTTATCTCATCTTCATCTCCTCAAGTCTTTAAATGAGGGATAAAACAGTGACTGATATTGTTATATTGTTGTGTGTCTCTATATAGTGCTTGTTCCCAGTCCATGTTCTGCTGCTTCCACGAGGAAGTGCAGCTCCATCTATAAAGGGTTTGCCCACTGTCTGCTTGCCCTGGGAGACAGTCTCTCGGTCAGTACCCAAAAAGATGAGGATACGCAGGAGATCGACTCCATTTGCAAGTAAGGTCAAACCCTGCTCCAACACAAACAAGCATGCAGATGTTCTGTGCATTTGAAAGAAATTAATGCATTTTTCAGCAAGTAAGCAATAAATTGATCAATAGTGACAGGAAAGACTTTTAAATTGTTACATTGTTACAAAATTAAAGTGTAAGGTTTCCACAAAAATATTAAGCACCTAAGTAGTTTTTAACATTGACAGTAAGAAATGTTTCTTGAGCAGCAAACCAGCATGTTAGGATGATTTCTGAAGGATCTGTCTTGTAATAATTCTGAAAATTCAGCTTTTCATCACATAAATAAATTACATTTTAAAATATATTTTCAGGTATTTTAAAAATTTCACATTTTAAAAAGTAAATCCAGCTTTGTTGAGCATTCAAATCTTTCTGACCCCAAACTTTTGAACAGTAGTGCACATGTCCACGTAAATATACATGCATTTTTTTATTATTAAATCATTTTATATATATATATATATATATATATATATATATATATATATATATATATATATATATATATATATATATATATATAGGCCTATATTATTATTTTTTAAATAATGGACAATTACAAATCATAATTGTCTTTTATCACAATAACACAACAGTGAATAAGATGAAACATGGGGTGAATTTATATGAATTTCTTGTGACAAAAACATGATCATTTTTTTATTGATAATCAATTTGTATGTTTTTCCGCCTAGCTAAATCACAGTTTTATCCTGTACGTTTTTTGTAACATCCCTTTAACTAACTTAACTAACTAACTAACTAACTAACTAACTAACTAACTAACTAACTAACTAACTAACTAACTAACTAACTAACTAACTAACTAACTAACTAACTAACAAAAAAAGGCTTAATGACATCAACTGCTATAAAGTGACATCATTTTGTTGGTTAAACAACAACACATGATTATAGTATTAATAATTGATTTGATAAATTATGTTTTGTTTTGTGGTTTCATGAATTATAACTAACTCTCAAAGGCAAAGCTCTTTATTTCCATCAGATTAGATTTCATTATGTTCATTTTCTTCCCATTGTGTTAAAAATGAAGTTATTTGATGACATTTGAGTCTCTGAGCTTCTCCACACTGTAAAAAATAATCCTGTAAAAAAACGGTAAACTACTGGTAGCTGTGGTCATACCGTAAAAATATGGTGTGTTACCGTTTTTAAAATGAACAGTAATTTAAATTACTGTTAAATTACAGTATATAACAGTAAATTAACAGCATATAGCTGTAGCTGACAAAACGGTATTTAGCTGTTAATTCCTAAAACAGTTACACACCGTATTTTTACGGTATGATGCTGGCAACCATAGCTGCCAGTAGTTTACCGTTTTTTACAGGATTATTTTTTTACAGTGAGAACGCATATTTCTGAAAGTCTGGGATACCTTTATATATATATATATATATATATATATCACACACACACAGAGAGAGACTATAAAAAAATCTGTCATTTACAGTTTAAAACTGTAATTTACACACAAAAGAAAACATTTTACACTGGTAAATCCAACAGTCCATTTATTACTTTTAACATATACTGACATCCGCCATCATAAATTCATCACAAAAAGCTTTTCCGCAGGCTGACCCTGATAATAAATAATAATAAAATAATAATAAAAAGATAATAAAAGGAAACATAATTAATACAATTAAAACCCATGAAATGTGAAGTGTCACAAAGGGAATTGAATGGCAGTTTATGGCTTTTTACTGTAAATTATAAGATGATTTGTTCTTTTTACTTGTAAAATGACACAAAATGTAAGGTTAGATTACCAGAAATGGTTCCATCCCCCGCTTCATATATGGAACTCTCAAAATGGTTCTATATAGAACCATTTTTTTGGTAAAAGTTTCTATTGGCCAAGTATGGAACCCCAGGGTTCTATATAGAACCCAGAGGAACCCTTTTTTTAAAGAGTTTATAGAACCTTTTAGGGGTTCCAAATACGTAGCGCTGATAGAACCTTTTAAGGTTCTATATAGAACCTTTTCTTCTAAGAGTGTATTTTCATTTTCTCTGTATATACACTCTAAAAAACCAAAATTTGGGCCAAATACGGACAAACCCAAATGTGGGGTTAAAAATGCAATAAAACAATTTACAGTTGAAAGTTAAAGTTGGTTTAAAATTTTTACATTACATTTTTAACCCAACATTTAGGTTTGTCCATATTTTACCTAAATGTGGGTTAAAACAACCCAGCATTGTTTAGAGTGTAGCACAAGAACATACATTCTATAAGTGACTAAGGTCAAAAGGTCAAGTTGAACAGAAATGACCCGGCAGCTGTATAGCCACATAAAATGCCTCGCGCTCAGAGCACAGGAGTATTCGCCGTACGCCGTTCAATGTGTTGTCCCAGGGAGAATATGATATAAAGTATCCCAGTTCACTGATATGACACCTCATTCATTCTCTAACTCCCTGCACTGACTTTCATCTCATTTTCTGTTGCTCCCTTCCACGCTTTTCTCTATTTCTTCCTCTGCTCACTCATCTTTCTCCTCCTCCCTGGATATTCTAATTAAAGACTCTCTCTCTATTTCCCTGTCTGTCTCTTTCCGTCTGCCCCTCCATAGATCATGCATCTATGATATGTCTTTATTTTGTGCCACACCCTGTAGCTGCAGGAACTCTTTAAGTATTCATTATGTAGCAGCGTGATGTTTTTAAAGAACAGCCCCCTGTATATCCTCCAGTCAGACTCAATCCGTTACACTTTGCACGTTTACGTCACTTACTGAATGAATGGTGATGTATGCGACAGCATTATATGGTCCTGCATTCAGCATTCAAGGCACAGGAAATGAGGAGTGCTTTCTTTAACACAGCTATTTAAGTGTTATTCCTCCAGGTACCAATTAATCCTGCCACTGAGCTCAGTGATCGCGTGCACACACACATGCATAAACACAGGTACGCACACATTCACACGCATCATTTGTCAGGGGATCTTTTGCTACAGTAATGATCTTCCATCACCAGACTGCAAAGAGTCAGGCTTAGGCCAACACTGGTCCTGTGTCAGAAATTTGAGAGGGACGTTTAAGAAAGAATTAGTGGTGAAGGACATGATTTCCACTATGAACATCACTGTTTAATATAGGTAACAGTCTCGCTGTGCTTCGGTCTATTTTAGAGCTGGGGATTTAACATTAAAGGGTGTTTCTTCACTGGGAACTTTTATGTGCCTGGGGTTGTTTTATCAAAACTTAACAGATTTTTTTATTTATTATTATATGAAGGTCACATTTAAACTTGTGAAACTCTTGGGAACTTTTACTTTTTGTCTTTGTAACAGATTTTATTTTATTATCATATGAAGGTCACATTTAAACTTGTGAAACTCTTGGGAACTTTTACTTTTTGTCTTTGTAACAGATTTTTATTTATATTATTTTTTTTATTATTATCATATGAATGTCACATTTAAACATCTTGGGAACTTTTATTTTTGTCTTTTAATCTTTTTTTCTGCTACTTTTTTCTGTGTAGATTGTTTTACTCTTGTTTCAGACCCAGGCTTTTGATGTTAAAATGTAAAAAAACAAAACAATCCATCATACAAATATTATTAATTTACAAAACAAATATCATATTTTAATTCACAATTTAACATCATAATTTAGTTATTTAGTAAAATAATCATAAATCAGTTTACAATTTATTTTGGTGATAATGATTTACTGTTCTTCAGTTTTTTTGTGTAGTGAGTTTTTTTCTTCATGTTATTTCTACCTATAATTGATAATTTTGACAGAAAGGTTTATCAAAAATTTGTGTGCTTGGTTACCAAGGAGACAACAATGAAGAGCATACCTAAGATGAAATATGAGATGTGTACAGAAAATAATTAAAAATCTTTGTAACCATCACTTGTGAACAGAATATTTGTCTAATTATGTCTAATAATTTTGTATAATTATGAAAAAAAACACGTTAAATGTGTTTTTAAGGTAGGCCTACATAATATGTAATAATAATAATAATAATAATTTCCACCACAATAATTTTTATCACAGAAAAATTGTGTGACTATATTGCATATTCTTGCATCAAGCTGTTTTATCTGTTCATCAGTATTGCTCAAAGATTCAACAAATCCTGAAATCCTTGCTTACTAAAAATAAACATCAGTTCAGTACTACTATTGCATGCAATTTATTAATTATGGGCATTCATATATCTTGATATATGGTCATTTTAGAGTGTATAAATCAACCAAAAGTTTTTTTTTTTAAATCTAAAACAAATAGTGTTTAATACTTCAAAAATCAACACTCAAAAATCGCTTGGTTGTTTTAACTCAACTTTGGGTCAAATATGGACAAACTGTTTGGATTTGTCCATATTTGACCCAAAGTTGAGTTAAAACAACCCAGCATTTTTAGAGTGTAGGTTTATGGCTTATTAAAAAGCCTGTATATTACTGTAGTGCAACCTTCTTCTTATTTTAAACTCCAGCAACATGAGGGATGTTTCAGATTTATTTTGATCAAAAATTCTCACTCACTAGTTTGTAGATTTGGCATTTATTATTCAGAGCATTTAACCTTACGCTTGTGTCTGTTGCAGATCCTGGGATGATTTTCATGACTGTGCAAATGTGGCCATGGCCGGCTGTCCCGAGGAGGCTGCGACGGTGTGGGAGTCTCTGAGACAAGAGTCCAAAAAGATGCAGTTTTCTGGAAACCTGTATGAGATGTGCTCCAGTCGCAGCCAATCCCAGAGCCCCGATGAGACCAATCAGGAGTCGTTAAAGGGACGCGCTAGTCATAAAAGTCTGACCTTTCTGACCTTTTGTTTGCCTGTGCTACTACTGTTTCCATGGATATAATCGCATCTCAAGACTCACAATATCCAGCACATATCAGACAACGATACGGACTGCTTTTGTTCGGACATTTTCATACAGATCTCATGTAGTACGATAAGATCATTTTATGTTCGGAACAACAAAGAATGTCATTTCCACACAAAGGACACGTTTTCAGATCCAAGCGCTTACTTGTATTACTAATTTATTGTTTAATTATGACGGAAAAATCTTAAAGCTAGGGTAGGCAATGCTTTTCAAAAACACTTTTTGTTATTCTGGTTGAACCTCTTCACTTCTATTATTGATTGTGATTCGCTAGTATCAGGATGTGGTCTAAATGTTAAAACATGTACATATATCTTCTGTAGAAGTCTCAGGACCAAAAAATGTCTGAATGCGGTCCGAATGCAATGATAGGATGTTCTACTTTCCTGTCAGCCAATGGGTGTGTCTCAATCAGCTCCCTAGTTTAGCCATTTTAAGGGTTTCTCATTTGCGGCACTGAAACGTTCGCTCCCTAAAAAGTGCCACAATGCACCAATAAAACCAGGGATGTTCCCTTAAATCACATGAGCCAACTCACTAAACATAACGACACGCCATATTGATGTTTTCTAAAGTACAAACCTTTATTTTAGTATATTTCAGCATAAACATGCATCGCTGAGACAGGTAATAAACACATTCTAGCTAACATTTATCATTTGTTTATGTTGCACATATATGCAACAAGCTAAATATTTATATATCCGGCGCAAAATTAACCTTTGGTCTAATTACACATTGGTACAGTCAACCGTTTTCTGAGATTTGTTTTCATGATTATCGAATGTAAAGAGTTTTATAGAGTAATGAAAATAAAAATCGCTAGTTAATCCCAATAACAAGGCTCAAAATAGCCCATAGAGTAATGAAAATAAAAGTCGCTCAGTTAATACCACTAACAAGGCTCAAAATAGCCCCACACTAACAATGTAGCATAATCAGGGTCCCTACATGCTAACCGAAGCATTGAGAACTTTGTAAGTGTACAGACAGTTTAATAAGAAGATATTTTTGAAAGACAGTCCACTTCGCAACAGGAAAGAGCTATCTTTGGAAAACAGTCTCGACAAGTCGAACCATGAACGCCAAGCTAAGTTCTGGCTCGTTCTCACCAGCGCATTTGGCTCGGCGTTCGTGGTTCGACCGCTCGAATGCTTCGTTTTGCATGTAGGGACCCTGATTATGCTACTGTGTTAGTTTTGGGCTATTTTGAGCTTTGTTAGTGGTTTTAACTAGCGATTTTTATTTGTCATTACTCTATGCCCCATATACTAGCGTTATAAGCTAAACGTTTTTAGAGAAAAACTCAGAGAGACGGTCGACTATGTACCAATGTGTTATTAGACCAAAGGTTTATTTTGTGCCGAAGTTGTCCTTTAAGCAAACAATAAGGTACGAGAGGCCGTGCTGTATCGTCAATCCGCTTCGCGTCGTGCCTAACAACGCCTTCAGCCGTTAATTATTCACAATACAGCATTTGCCTCGAGTAACTTATTGCTTTTATAAAACGGTTACCACACGATAAAAATATTAATGTAAAAAAAATATGTACTAGTGCAACTTCCATTAAGTAAAATCACTTGGGTGAACACAGTAAATTTCCACTATAAACTCATGTTTACATGAAATGAGGTCTGGCTATAAAATGAAATGCAACTAGAGATCAGGGCCTTTACTGTATTCACGCCATGTCGTAATTACCATAATTAAGGCCCTGTTTACACGAGAACGATTCTGGGTGAAAACGTAAAAAAACGTTTTTTGGGGGCTCTGAAAACGCATAAAAGTTGAAACCACCCTCCAGAGTGGAAATCTGAAAAACGCTCCACCGCCGCGTTCCCGTGTAAAGGGTAAAAACGCAAAAGTCTACTTGACAGTGAAGGTTATACGCAGGCGTGCAGGCTTGGTGTTGTTGTAGTATGCACACTTAGCCACCTGGAGTGCATGCTACATTGAATTTCACACACTTTTGCGTCACCATCTGCACACGGATTTCACACCCAAAACGCTCGTCTAAACGCAGAATAAAAAGTGATAACGCAGACGCCACTTTCGCGTTTTCTCTTCAGAATTGTTTCCGTGTAAACATAGCCTAAGAGATGGCAACCCGTGACATTCGTACTCGTACACTACTAACAGTGAAATGAATCTGGCAGTCAGAGCTCTTTAAGTTATCTATGTTCATTGTAATGTTAAGTAATATGAGACATTCGATAATTTAACGCCACCTCTACGTGACGTTTAGCAGACTGCGCATTCATGTGTTTTGGAGGAATGCGTGGCTTTAGAGATGCTCTGAAGGAGCTAATGCTTTCAAAGCTAACTTGCTAATGCTAGCCTTTTTGAAATTGCCTACCTTACCTTTTAAAGTAGCAAACTTAATTTTAAGCACAATCATGGCACAATTCAAATGTCCATAGGAGGACCAAAACGCACCTCAAATGACGCCAGGCCTGATGAGGACAAACCGAAGATGGCGAAAGACATTTCCAAACATTTGAACCTTCATCTAAGGATATAAATTGAAGGTATACTGCAATACATTATTACATTTGTGAGATATGAGTATCAAAGCAATGTAAAGAGCCCTGAAAAGTTATTTCACTCTGTTGTGTAATCTTCTTTTATAGGATCCTAAGAGGATTAAGTTTAAGGATTACACCAAATAAAAGTTCATTCAAGCAACACTGCTCACCTAGGCTTCACCTGGGAACAGTCTGTAGTCTGAATGCCTTTGGGTGACGGTTTAAACCCAATTTATTATTGACGGGTTCATTGATTCAGTTTAACGAATAGCACAGCATTATGCTTCAAGGTGTTTTTGGACTAGTCTGTATGTGTATGGAACTGCTGTTTATTTGATTTTGCTCCGAGTACTGTGTATATATTGTACAGTCTTGCGTTATACATTACTCATGGCTACTTTTACATTTTTTTCGGGTATATGTATTTGTAATGTCAAAAAAACACTTCATGATGGAAATATATTGTAAATATGACCGATATGCTGTAAAGAAGAGCTTAGCTGATGAATATATTATATGAAACACATTATCCTTAAGTGCATAATGAACAGATGAGGTAAATCAATGGAGGTGAACCTATTAGCATCAATAAGATCAAATGACTATCAGCGTATTTGTGTGTAAAGCGATGGAGGTTTTTCCCGAGATCATCTTTCATACCTCCGCTCAACTCTGCTCTGCTCAGCGGATTCCTCAGTCAATGTGATTTATGTTTAATTTTTAGGCTTAATTGGCAATCAATCATGTTTGCCAATGCAGTGAACTTATTAAAGAGGGAAAAAGCCATTTATGTAGTCTGAGAAAACAACAAACATTTTAATAACGAAGGATTGCCATTGCTTTTTGTGTAGTAAACTGACATGCTTTTCATTGTAGTACAATCTAATGAAAATGTCTAAATAATATAGTAAGGGCTAATTTGTGTGTACAGATGTTGTGTGTACACATCACTCCTTGCTACATAGTTCTCATTAATGCCTCTCTTATTTATAATCTCTGGCCATAAAATATTTGGAGGCAGATATAATTTGCTTGGCAGATGCATTTTATTAATCGCATGTTAACAAAAATAAGTGTTTCTCTTTTTATTTTAAAATCTGATTATATTTTGCTGAATCGTTCACTGATTTTAAGCTGTGCCCTGCTTATACACACACACAAAAATTAAAAAAAACTATTAATTGTCTTTTTAACAAATGATCTCTCATTGTTGAAGGTGTCTGAAAGAGAAATGTTTCTGTCTGTCTACATAATTATTTATAAAACTATTGCTTATACATAATTAAAAGGTGCTGGTCAACTTGAAAGTAACTGAGAGAAACTTTCCCATGCTAAACTAAATCTGAGGGCTGTGTAAATCTCTCGTTCTCACTTTGGATGGCATTTTTCATTCCTTTGCCTCTTCCAGATATTAATATTTCATGTCTCACAGATGCATCTTTAAACACAGACACACCTTCAGTTAGCAAGATAGAGATTACCTCCCAACACAGCTGAACATACACAGTGATGTAGTGGTGCCTGGAGAAGTGGGTATACTCTTAATTTAGGTCTCCAAGATTTTTTGAAGCGTCATAGCAAAGGATGAACGCTCTGTGTTATAAACAGTGACATTCAAGACTACTAGTCTTGCATTAGTATTGAAAATGCAAGACTTTATATAATGAATACAATAGAACATATAGAATCACTAGTAATTTGCATATCAGGGTTGTACATAGGGTTTTCTAAATATTTCTAAAGTTTAGATTTTCCTGATCTCATTTGAAGTTGTTTTGATGGCCAAAAAAATTGACAACAGTAGCTTTAAAAGCATGAAGTATTTGATCTGATACTACTTTTTCTTTCCTGAATGAATCAATGTTTTTGGACTAATCTGTTCATTTAATTAATGGTTCAATTGCTCACTCATAAAGACAGTCACTTGTCACAGTCACACCAGTCACAGTCACACCAGTCACAGTCACACCCTTCTTGCTTAATTAATTATGCAAGTTACGCAAAC
This sequence comes from Hybognathus amarus, assembly GCA_030378365.1. Taxonomy (NCBI): domain Eukaryota; kingdom Metazoa; phylum Chordata; class Actinopteri; order Cypriniformes; family Leuciscidae; genus Hybognathus; species Hybognathus amarus. The sequence continues at coordinate 446,095 of JAQIUQ010002849.1, forward strand.
ACAGACAAGCGGTGAAAATAAGTCGGAACACATTCGAGGAAACGTTATACAATATATTTATACAATTATAATGGCAATATATTAATAGGGTGCTTGTGTTGTTAAATTGAGCTTATAATTTCAACTATCTTTGATCAAACTGATTATTTATGTCGGCCATCGAAAAACAGCCGTATATTTTTGCTACTTGCATCGTATCTTATCTTGCACTGTATGATCGTTAACTGAAGTGAAGCGTCGCACGCTCGGTATCTGTTTATAGATGGAAATCGGAAAATCAAAATTGGTCCCTGTAACGCTTCACAATTCAATTTTCAGACCATAAAATGCAAATGAAAAATGGAAACCAGACATTCATTTTTCTTGTTTTTCCAGTTACATTATCAATGTATAGTTACTTTTTTCTCCCGATTTTCAATTTTACTTGTGCTAAATTGTGACTTCAGAAACAAACATTTGAATAAATGAAATCTAAATGATTTTTCCATTTTCGTCTTGTAATTTGCGCCGTGGGCGGTACCATTAGCACGGGGGCGTGGCCGTGGACTAACTTTGATGCAACTGCTTTATTTACACTGCATGCACGTTGAGGAGAAGTTTAAAAGGTGGAACTTGTTTATTTTTAATGATGAATACCATCCGGAAATGACAGTGTCAATAAAGTAAAATCAAAGTCATGTGAAATACTATTTCCTACATTGAATAAACTAAATACAAAAATAAAATAAAAAACATGAAAAGACAAACAAAGCAGTGACAAACTAAAGTTAAACAAAAATGTGAAAATGTTTACATATAGATACACATTTAGCAGCTTTGTGATGATCACATGTAGGCTATACATAGTTCCCACATGACGTCACGACATACGGGCATTTGCCGACCCGGCGCCATTGCTGCGGGCAAAACATTAGAAGAAACAATACGAGTTGAACGAAGTGAAATGAGTTTCGTGCTATATAGTGAAAATGGTCATCCCCTGCTGGGTCAATGGATGATAAAATCGTGCCGGAGGTTCAGATAAATCGGGATTTTACACTACACCCGTCATATAGACTCCATGGATGTGAGAAGACTAAGCTTTTGTCCGAACAACGACGGAGATTATGGCTGGCGAGGATAAACAGGAAAGAAACTCACTCAAAACACGCAAGAATTTGTTTGACAAAAGCACAATGTTGTGTTTTAATGCGAGTGTAAACATATACAAGTTAACACATTGCAGTTTGAAAAATGTCCTGTATGAACAAAATGACGAGGTATTAAAAACACAAAACAACCTTGTTTCCACTGTTTGATCTCACATTCTAGCATTGCGATCTCAGATTATGTCCCTATGTCCGCGTACAATGTAGTTCCGCATTACATTAATTAAATTGCACGCGAGTTATTTATTTTTATATTCATGCACCAAACCATGACGCCCGCAAGTACATGCATATCACAGAAAGCACCGGTGACTGTTTTAAGGGGAACATTAATTAAGTTGTATACAAAGCTGCATAATCATTGCTCAGTGCTTCCTTCGTTACTGCATACGGATCCACACCATTTATGAATGAAATTTTCGCATTGTACCTCTCTCTGTCTTTTTTTAATAGTCTCTTTATAATATATTTCACTTTGTCTTTTCATGATTTGCATAATAATATAAACAGAAATAAATATTTGTTTGTAAAACGACATTCTCTCTGATAAAACTTTGTAAAAACCTATGGTAAACACAGCGGTTTTGCCCTCAAAGACGGCGTCTCCGGGGAGGTCACGTGACATTAATTCGCCTGTGGGAACTATGTATAGGATAGGCTAACGTTAGATAACCCTCTTTATTCTATATCTAGATTTATGAAACATTATTATTGTAATGTAGCCTATAAAGACATCGTTATATTGTTGTGTGAGATTTAAAAAAAAAACTCAGGACAGGTTAATCACTTTTGGGGGCTGGTGTCACGGAGTATAAAAATGTGAGTGGTTTGTTTCCCAGGTATGCGTCACAGTGGGTCCTGCTCATTGTAAACTCAAGGTGGTGAGTAATGGTGATTGAGATGTGTACCTTAGCATGTTTGTGGCCGGCAGGAGAGTTGAACACATCCTCTGGTTTTCTCTCTGGTGTGCACTGGCCCTTGCGATAGCTGCCAGGTAAGTTTCCATATTTTAAAGAGTTTTCTTGGTCAACGGGAGACTGAATTGCTTGTTGCTGAAATTGTATGTTTTCAGTTTGTTTCCTAAGGGGCTGCATATTCTCATGAGGTGAGTGAAGATGTGTACTTCAGTGCTGCAAATCTCCTGGGGTATGTATGATTTTAAGTTAATTTAGTTTGTTTTCTAAAGCCCTATAGAGTGCCGAAGTTACGACGTCACTCTGTAGGCCAAAACGCGGAAGTGAGCTAGCATTTTAGCATTACGGTTCCCTCGCTCTATAAAGCCTATGGGGTTTTTGAATGGGTTTTTGCTAAATCGCCTGAAATAAGGTCTGTGGTGAACAGAGCCTCTAAATATTTTCACGTTTTGATCTATGACATAGAACACACAGTTATAACCTGCTTGGGGTTTGTTTGGAGTTTGTCTATGATCTTAATCCCGTGCGAATCGGCCATGTCTGTAATTTGTAAAGTAAAAATTCCCCCAGCAAATTACCTACTACTTTCCACATCTCGCCCTGTGATAATATTAGTCCCGTGCGAATCGACATCTCTGTGATTTGGCCGAATCGTATATAATTTTTTCAAGGTTTATGTTTCATCTGCGCCTTTTTATCCAGCCTATTTTGAGTTCCGTCTAAACTGAGTTAATTTTGTTTCTGAGTAAAAGTGTTTGTTGCTTTGGTTTATGTACTTTTGTTTTACAAGTGTAAAATCTGTTGTATGTGAGTAGTTTGTGTTTTCTTTTTTATTGGATCACTGAACGGGAGGGGTTGGCTGTGGTTATAATTTATAAATCTTCCTCTTTGTTCAAGGGGAGGTCTTCAGAGCGACTGAAGAAGCAAAATCATGTTCAGCCGTTACCTTTGACCTTCATCCAAACAGACAAACTTATTTACAATCCAGGACAAACAGGTGAGCTGTGAATGACCCTTGGTTGAAGCTATCATCTTCAAATGCATTATGCAATATATGTGAGTTTGTTGGTGTCTTTGCAGTTAATTTCAGAGTTGTCTCCATGGATCCCAAATTTGTGCCTTTTGATCAAATGGTAAGACCAGATGTTTCACCATTTTGAGTGTTCCGACCATAAATTAAAAGCAAATTAAATGCAGGTTCTTTTAAGATGCAGAAATTTCAACTTCAATGACTGCTTTTAAATGTTTATTATTCCTGTCTGTCTTGCAGTAGTCTGCTCGTGGTGCAGGTGAGTTTGCTTCGGTGTAAGACTTTGAATGGAGCCAATGCAGCTTTTTGCACTTTTCTTTCTTTGCAGATTTTCTCTGAGCTGTTAATTTGTTTTAATAGGACAAAGATAATAACCGGATTGGTCAGTGGACAAATGTTTCCTCAACGGAGCTGATATTGAACCCAGAGGCTCAGATGGGGATGTACACCCTAAAGGCTTTTATTGCTGACCGAGAAGTCTCCCAAGTTTTTGAGGTGAAAAAATACGGTAAGTTGTTCTGTATGTGCAGTTCAATGACAGATCTGAGGCCTTAACCTAAAGCGCTTTGTTTCTGGTTTAGTTTTGCCCAAGTCTGATGAGACTAAACACACCGCAGACCTACAGCGTTGCAGTTATGGGACTGAAAGTTGAGTCCTGTGGCAAGTGAATGATGCTTTATTTTCTTGTCTTGTGGTTGGTCAGTTCTTTATTTTGTTCTGATGTTTCCCAGTTTGTCCGTTCCAGTTGTCTGTCAGCGTCAATATGGCTCCAGCAGTGCAGATTCTGGTCTACAGCGTTCTTCCCGGTGAGAATTTAGTTGCTGCTAATGTGCCATTTGACACTGATATGTGTTTCCAGAACCATGTACTGTATGATGTGGCTATTTTTCAATTTGGGAATGTTGTGTGTGTGTGTGTGTGTGTGTGTGTGTGTCCTACAGCGTGTTGGTCCTTGTTCCAGGTATCTCTGCAGTTTTCTCCAGCTGTTCCTGCGGAGGGAAATGTTCTGATGGTTCCTGCTCAAGCAGGATCTCTGTGTAGCCTCAGTGCTGTAGATTCATTCATTAAAAACCAACACATTATGACTTTAGTCTTCTTTTTAGGTCTTCTTTTTATGATCTTTTAATGTGACGGAACGGACGGACGTAAGATATTTTGTTTCGGAGGACAGGAGGCCGGAGGACTGGAGGCCGGAGGACTGGAGGCCGGAGGACTGGAGGCCGGAGGACTGGAGGCCGAGGACTGGAGGCCGGAGGACTGGAGGCCGGAGGTAAAAAAAATTTTTTTTTTAAATTAAATAAAATATCCATCCATCCATCCATCCATCCATCCATCCCATCCATCCTGAGGACCCATGGCGCCCGCCCTTGCTCCCCCTTCAGTGTGGCCTCGGCGGCGGGCGCCATGGTCCCCATGGCGCCCGCCTTTGCTCCCCTTCAGTGTGGCCTCGAGGCGGGCGCCATGGTCCCCATGGCGCCCGCCCTTGCTCCCCCTTCAGTGTGGCCTCGGCGGCGGGCGCCATGGTCTCCATGACGCCCGCCCTTGCTTCCCCTTTCAGTGTGGCCTCGGGCGGGCGCCATGGTCCCCATGGCGCCCGCCCTTGCTCCACCCTTCAGTGTGGCCTGCGGCAGGGCGCCATGGTCCCCAAAATGAAATCGGAGATATACATCTTGTTCGGCTTGAGCCAGGGATCGCAGTGATGCGAAAATCGTGATTCTAGCTCAAAGGGTCTAGGAGTTATGCGCAATTTAGTACTTTTAGATTTTTTAATTTTAGCCATGGCCGTCCCCCCAGGGGGCCATGTGGAGGAGTGGGAGGAGTTGGATCTGGATCGGAAACTTCCTCCCTGTGGATTTCATGTTCTGCACACCACTTTACCATGGAAGCTTGTTTCTTTTTTCTTGAAAATGGAAAAAAATTTAAGCCATCCAGTCTGCTTCTGTTTTAAAGTCCCTGTAAAGTCAAAATTAAGTATGTGTTCTGAGTTTGTCACACCACAGAAAAATGTGTTATTAGCCACCCAGCCAAATTTGAATGATAAAAAAAGCAGACAAGTACATAAAATAAGCTATCAAAATCTTGAAAAAATTAGCAGTTACCTCTGTTCTCAAACGCTGTGGGCGTGTCCGCTGGCTTCGTGGAAGCCACGCCCACTCGCGTGAAAGCTGTCGACGGTGATATTAGCTGATACCAGAGCCCTGTTTAACGGTCTAATTGCACATTTCAGTACTTCACAGTTCTCAGGCTTTGTAATATGTTTTAGCAATACATATATAATATTTATAATGTGTTTAGAACTTTTTTGTAGAATTGCCTTTATAGGGACTTTAAGTCTTATCTCTCTGATTCAGATACATCATTTTTATTTCATATGGGCCATTCTATGGAAATGTTCATTTTTCTGTCTCTAGCCTTTTACAGAAATACTTTAAAAATACTTTTTAGGCTTACAAGTTCTTTATATTTTAAAATGAAAATAATTGAATTGCCAATTGTAATATACATTTTAAGTGTCAAATGAGTTTAAAATCATTCAATCATCGCAATTTAGTACTTTTTAACAAACAAAAAAAAATTTCTTTCTAGCAAATACAATACTAATAAAATGAGAGACCTTTTTTGACGACTATTAGCGCCACCTATGATCCGATCCTCACGAAACTTTGCATGCTTCCTAACCATGTTAGGACACAGTGCTCATCGATTTTTGTGAAGTTGTGACTTTTGGGGGGGGGGGGAGTTTATTGGCTTTTGGCTGTATTTTTGCCAGGGACCACATTCTAAATGACCCTGTTGTAGCCAACCAAATGCAAAATTTCAACTTTTTTCGATAATTATTTATCTAGAGAGTCCAGAGAATAGGCCTAGACTGGTTTGGTCCCGATTGGGTTTTAGACAAAAAACGGCATAGCAGTTTTTGGATGAAAAAACAAGACGAAAATGAAAAAAATCAGTTAGATTTCATTAATTCAAATGTTTGTTTCTGAAGTCACAATTTAGCACAAGTAAAATTGAAAAAAGGGAGAAAAAGGCAACTACATTGATAATGTAACTGGAACAACAAGAAAAATGAATGTCTGGTTTCCATTTTTAGTTTTTTTTCATTTGCATTTTATGGTCAGAAAATTGAATTGTGAAGCGTTACACGGACCAAAATACGACTCATAAATCGTAATCCTTTGCTGCGTCCCAATTCGCCTACTTATGCTATGCTCTTTAGATCAAATTTAGATATAAAATGTATGACAAATAAGGGCGGTTAACTTTGATTGACAGCTGATAACGGGCTGCAGCGAGTGAATTTGACGTCTCGGCCATGATCTGACACAACGCATCATATCACCTCTGTATCCTTTCTGAAACTTTTGTATTTTGTATTTCCCAAGATTTTCCAGTATGGCACCGCCCATACCCCCATAAACAGCCTCAAACCCGTTTTTCAGAGAGTCTATGGGTGACGTCACAAACGCTTTGTCCATTTTTTTACAGTCTATGGGTTTGACCTAAAAATATAAGAATTGAAACTACTATGGAAACAAAGACACCTACATCTTGGATGCCCTTGAGGTAATCTAAAACAACAAAAATTACTTTCAAAGTAAACTATTCTTTTAAGCTTGATTTGAACCTCAAATTTGATTATAAAACAGAACTTGATCACATAGTAATGCATACTTGATGCTATTCAGTACAATTTTGTAACTGGAAACCAGAGCATTCACATCTCAATGGTGATGTCCTGACCATTCATCAACTCATGGTGCAGCAGACAGTTTGTGCTTGATTTAGGCGAGAGATCTGCTGGGACAGTTGCCCTCTGTGTAGATGCTGCACAGTCACACAAAGCTCACAGACACAAACTTCACACACACACCTAACTCAAGCCAAACTATAACACTGCTTGCATTAATCAGAGCCCTCCTGATTGATCGGGGGAGGATGAGCTGTTTGATCACATCCCGCCCTTCACTTCACCCCTCACCTTCCTCTGCTTTTGGCAGCTGTTCTAATCTGACACATAACCACTTTAGTGAGGGCCAGGTGATGTTTAATGAATCTTCTGAAGAAGAGTGCAAGGATGAGGGCATAAAGTTCACTTAAATTCTGACCTCTTTTTGATTTTCCTTCAATAGCTGATACGACAGTTATTTCAGATCCTGAATTAGATTTTTCTAGTGTCTTCACGTCCACTCGAACGCTTGGGACAAATGCAGGAAATACGAGTAGTGCAAAAAACACAAATGTTGGTTATGGGAGATGACTAAATCGTTAATTCAACCGCTTCAATCAAAACACTTAATTTATTACGAATCTTTTGCTCAATCGATTCACTCAAAACTTAAAGGAGTAGTTCACTTTAAAAAAAACTTTTGCTGATAATTTACTCATAATTTACCCCCATGTCATCAAAGACTTTCTTCAGTCGAAAAGAAATTAAGGTTTTTGATGAAAACATTCCAGGATTTTTCTCCATATAATGGACTTCAATCGGAACCAAACGGTTCAAGGTCCAAAAGACACTTTCAGTGCAAACTGTTCAAAGGGCTTTAAACGATTCCAGACGATGAATAACGGTCTCATCAAGCGAAGCGATCGCTCATTTAAAAAAAAAATTGAAGTTTAATACGCTCAATTGCTCACCTTGCTCTGTTCTGTGATACGCGTTCGTGACTCTGATCGAATTCGTTCGTCAAAATGAACAAATCTTTTTTTGTGTCGTTTGGTTCACAGAACAGAGGCTACCATTTGAGTTTATGAAACTTAAACTTTGTTATTTTTTTTAAATGAGTGATTGTTTCGCTTGATAAGACCCTTATTCATCGTCTGAAATTGTTTAAAGTCCTTTTGAACAGTTTGCACTGAAACTTGCACTGTCTTTTGGACCTTGAACTCGTTTGGTTCCCATTGAAGTGCATATGGAGAAAAATCCTGGAATGTTAGGGTTAGGTCATCAAAAACCTTAATTTCTTTTCGACTGAAGAAAGAATGACATGGATATCTTGGATGACATGGGGGTGAGTAAAAAAAAGTATCAGCAAAAGTTAAAAATTCGCTCAAATCCGTCTACTTCTGTTGGAAGCAAAGTAACTGCCAATATTTTGTCAAAAAATGTAACGTATACCCTGTTGTCACAGTATACGATGATGTTGAGAATAATTGCATTTGATAGATGCTAAATGTAAGTGACAGTATACATTTCAGTTAATTCACAGCACATCTGTCTTCAATGGTGTGTCAAATAGTGAATTCTTTCAGTCTTACTTAAAATATTGTCACATCAGCAGCTCTAACAAATTCACCATGATAGAAAATAGCCCTTAAATTCCTTCTCCATGTTCACTCATTAAATTCAGGAAGACAAAGGGTAATTTATCACTCAGGAAATCCTGATATTGCCCATTCCAGCCCTAAGCAATACTAGCACACACTCTTATTAAAACTCTGCCCATGGGGCTGAATCTAGTTTACTTTCTGGAATTCTCTTTCTCTTCACGCAGATTGCTAGAGATAGAAAATGTATATTAGCTTCTTTCTCTCACATTCCTTCATTTTTGTTCGGCCCTGTCTCTCTCCTTTCCCCCTCTCTGTGATGGATTCATCAGAAAAGAATCGAGGGTAAATCTGATGTGTTGAGGTAGATACAATGGAATGTGAGACAACATGGGCGATGGGACTGATGGAAAAGGAAATAGTTTAAAGAGATAAAGATGGAATTTATGTGGAAAGAGAGTGAATGGATAGATAATAGATTGAAACTGTTGTATAAAAAAGAAAAAGGCAGATTCTTTCATATAGATGTATATCAGCATAAAATAGATGAAAACTTGCACATTACAAATTCTGTGAAACTGAAATGTATGGCAAGTATCAAATGAAAAATTGCAAATTGTTTATTTATTACACAAAAAATGAACTAGGAAGGTTGTGCACTTTACATAATATATTTATACTGGTATTTAGCTTACTTATATTTTTTTTTTACTTGAAATGTTTTTATTTTAAGGTCTAATTATGTCTCAACTTAACCCTCTGGGGTTATTCGTTTAACAGTCACACTCAGGACCTTCATATTTAAAAAATAAGATCATAATTTTTTTTTACTTGTTTTTTATAATATTTTTTCTTTTCTTTTTTGGTGTTTTGAGAAAATTTCAAAAATAAAAAAAATTATAATTAGTATTAATGCAATAATTATGACCAAATTTTCCCCCATTGAATATAATAGAAAAACATTGTTTTATATATATATATATATTTTTTTTAAAGCTGTATTTCATTTTGGAGTCAAGCCTAGGCCTCATAAAAGCAATTTTTGAAATTAGATGGATGCCATCTCGTGGACAAACTAAGCTTTTTAAAAATACAAAACGCATGTATAATCTGATTTTTTTGGTGTGTTTGTGTATAAAGGTGTGTTTGTGTGTGTGTGTGTGTGTGTGTGATGTGTCTGTTTTGCACTCTTGATGTTTTATAGATTCACCCCTTCACTGTTGTGTGCTTTTTTTTAAGATCGTTGCTGATTTGTAGATTGTACGCACAAAAAAACTCAGTATTTTCACCCTTTTGCCAACTTCCCATTCATTTCCCCTTCTGGTCATTTTTGACCCAAAGGTCCTGAGTGTGAACCCCAGAGGGTTAAAGGATGAGTTCACTTTAAAAAAAAAAAACTTTTGCTGATAGTTTACTCCCCCATGTCATCCAAGATGTCCATGTCTTTCTTTCTTCAGTCGAAAAGAAATTAAGGTTTTTGATAAAACATTGCAGGATTTTCTCCATATAATGGACTTCAATGGGAACCAAACGGTTCAAGGTCCAAATGAGAGTTTCAGTGCAGCTTCAAAGGGCTTTAAACGATTCCAGACGATGAATAAGTGTCTTTATTTCATATGTTGCTAGTAAAGGATGGTTTCTCTTTTACAGTGATTGACTTCCCTCTATATCCTAAATCAATACTTGCTTAGACACTTGGCTCTGTGTCTCCCCATGGGCCCATCCTCCTGCCAGATGAGAGTCTGCTTCTGCTTGAATTTGATTAAAGGTACCTATTTGTTTTAATAATTACCAATTATTAAATTAATTATGATCACCAAAGCATCACCAAAAATGATAACCAAAATAAGGGGTTGCCTGTACTGTGTGTGTTTATGTGCGTTAATGTGTGTCTGTGCTCTTACGAAGTTGTGATTCATTTTTCACTGCTGCCATATTTTAATTCCCTGCTGAGATAAGAATGGTCCCTGAAAGAGTCCCTGTGGAAATCACAGGAGGCCGTGGTGGGCTTGCAATTGCTTTGCACTCAGGAAAAGAGTAATGAATAATCTATTGGCACTACAGGAGGGGCGGGTTAAACGGGTATTGGTTCAGAGGGAGAACATGGAGACGATCACCACACACTGAAGTGTGATTCCTACATATTTCAGTACATTTGATCCCACTGGCATTAACCTACTTTATAGTTATGTTTTTTTTTTATATTAGACATAATTTTTAGCTTCCACAATGCTCAAAACAGTAACAAATTTTAACAGAAACATAAATATTTTGGGTGTTTAAAAAAAAAAAGTCTAAACTATTTAAAAATATATCGTTTTAAGTTATCAAACAGGGCATATTGTGACAGAAATGGTGTAAGTTGCCACAATGGAACCTGCCATGTTACAGTATTTATTAAACAATTATAAAACAAAACAAAAAAAACTATTCAAACAGCAGAAAAAGATGTGAGATGTTCGTTTTATGAACACTTTTTGTTATACTGGTTGAAACTATCTTCACAACCTGATAGCAATCAATAATAGAAGTGTTTAAATATTAAAACATGTAGCCTGCATATATCTTCTGTGGAAGTCTTAGGACCAAAAAAAAAAAAAAAAACAGGGGTAGCTTTGGCACACCTAATAATTAGGGATGCACAATATATCGGCCACATTATCGTCTTGGCCGATATATGATCATTTTGAATGTTATCGTTATCGGCCCAACAAGAACATTTAGCCGATATCTAAAAGCCGATAAATAATGCATTATTTCCTTGAACTGAGGCACTTTAGATATGCACTGTTCAACATGATGCTTTTAAATTGCTTGAAATACGATTGAAATCACTTTAAAAAAGGAAAATCCAATTAAAGTGCAAAATGTGCAGCGCAAGTCTGTCATAACGGCTACAAAACATTAAAATAAGAACATCATAATCGTGTGTGTATCTTGGCTTTAAATGAGGAAATTAAAAAATTGTCTAAAAAATTTGGATTTAGATTTATCGGTCAAAATATCGGTTATCGGCTTTTAAATATAGAGAATTATCGGCTATCGGCCAAAATTGTCATATATGGTGCATCCCTACTAATAATGGTATATGTGGTATAATGGTATATATAGGCCTCGAGTACCTTATTGCTTTTATAGAACGGTTGCCACACAATATTAAAGTAAAAAACAATGTATTAGTGCAACTTTCTTGAAGTAAAATCACTAAAAGCCTTCCTTCCGCTAGAAAAAATAGTCTCTGAAGCATGAACAGCAACAACGTTCCAATGTGTAAAATGCATGAAAGCATAAAAAAAACATAGAACCACAGTGTAGCGCAGCGATCAATAGAACCATTGGGTGAGTGATCATAGCCGTGTTTTATCGTGAATAAAGCACAGCTCTTGACCAATTGGAATCAGAGGATTCGGAACTAACCGTTTTATAATCATTTTTCATTTATAGTCTTAATAATAAATGTTTACTAAACTTGGGCTATTGTTGATTACTTAAAATATATAGACGGGCGCTCTAAAACTGTTTAGATTATAACGCTAGTATTTGGGGCACAACGACGTTGTCATTTCCCCAATGTGACAACTAGCCCCGCTCTCCCCATTAATCCACGGAAATTGTAGAATTGTGAAGAATTGTATTCTAAATATAGAGCAAGAATGTTGGATGATTCTTTTCTGAATTATATAGTCAGAGATTCCTCATGTTTAATAGCCCATCCTTTGAGGCATCCATTCACCTTTATTAAGTCTGGAAATTGTGTGTTTGGTATGAGAAGAATGTCTAAAATTCTCTGACTCAGATTTGTGGAATTACATTTTTGAGAGTGTATAATGAAGACAGGCATTTCAATTAATAAATAAAACTTGTTTTCATGTATACATTTCTTTTATAAAGCCTGCAGGATGCAAGGATGCTGTCATGTTCACATTAAGTTATCAGTCGAGATCTTGACATAATATTTTCAATGAAACGCAATCTTTTGGAATAAACCAGTTTTTAACTCTGACGGTGACACTTTACTTGAAGGGGTGTGCATAAGACTAACATGACACCTTCATAATCATGACATATGTTATGAATATGAAGGAAGTTTTATGCATGTTCATGACAACTGTCATTAAGTGTCTTTCGCTCAGTTATGACATTTTTTATGCAAATATGACATTGTTTGAGATGTCTTTGTTATGAACCAATACATCATAACCTGTCAGTGTCTTTACACTGTAAAACCTGATGAGTTAGTTCAACTCAAACCGTTTGAGCAAACCGATTGCCTTAAATCATTTAAGTTTATTAACTCAAACAATTTAAGAATAAAAAAAATTGATTTGTTTCCAAGTAACTCAATAACTTATTGTTAAGATAACTTGGGTAAATAAAGTTAACAGTACTAATTAGTAACTATAACTTAAATCTATGGAAATAGAATATACCAAGCCGTTTCAGTTAAACTTAAGTTCGTCTAAATTAAAATAAATAATTTCATAAAACTCAAAACAATGAAACAGTTCAGTTTACTTAAAATATATCAGTTCTGTGAACTTGAAAGAAAAAGAAAGTGCTAAATACTCATAAAAATTAATTTGACTGAACTAATTCATTGAATTTAAGTTTGTCCTACTCAAACCAATTAATAATTTTGACCGTTAGGGTTTACAGTGATCATGACAACTTGACATTACTAAGACAACACAACCTGTCATAAACATGACATAGCAGATTAATTATTAAACTTAAGAAACCATTGGTTAACATTACATTAAACTGTCAGGTGGTTGGTTTTGACATTGGCTGTCAAAGCCGTTATAACTTTTTAATGAAAAATTCAATTAGTACCACTGTGAGGTCACGGAAAATATTCATGACACAGTTATAATGGCCTCATGACGGACAATGTCTAAACCAACCACATGACAGTTTAAATTAATTTAATGTCAAGCTGTCAAAGACACTGACAGGTTATGTTATGGTTTATGTCAAAATGTCATTATTGAGCAAAAGACACTTAATGACAGTTGTCATAAACATGCATAAACCCTACTTCATATTCAATATGACATGTCATGATTATGATTATGAAGGTGTCATGTCAGTCTTATGCACACGCCTTCAAGTAAAGTGTTACCACTCTGACTATATAAAATGCTCTCTAAACTCAGGGCAGGGTCACGGATTTCAGTGCCAAACTCTGAAATTAGATTTTACTTTGCTCCCATCAAACAGTTATTGAATTTAAAGACTTCACTGTATCCCATTAGTGCCTGAAAGCAAAACGGCAGAAGAATCTGTTCTTCTGAAAGCAAAGACTGTCTTGTCTGGGGAGCCATCCAGGCCACCTTAGAAGTTAACAAATATGAGTGTGAACCAAGAATAGCATATCTGCAAGAAAATGTGCCTAGAATTTGATGTCTTTCTAACAACAGATTACGTAGCCAAATCACTGCGTGGTTCTTCTGTGTAAAGTTTAAGGTTTCAAACAGGAAAGCTAAATCCCACGGTCTGGTTCTCTTCACAATCACCCAAATATTTGGACATTCAGTCTAATCTCCATGTGTAATGAGCTAAGGGAATTAAATAATTGAGGATGTCTGCCATTAACAAACCAGAGGTTGTTAAATGATCTCAAACTGGACTCTGCACTCAGATGACTGCCAAATTTAGTGGCCATTTTGCCTGTTCCAGCCCTGACAGCCCCACGGGGTAAGACTGATTATCATGAGATAATTGAGAGAGAGGAAGAGTCAGTGCTGCTTTTAATAGAGCTGTTTCTATCTTCATACTGATAAATAATGCACAGCAGTCAGCATATTTGGATTTAACGGATGATATTGACCTTTTGGGCAGATAGTGAGTGGGGTGTGAGACGGAGGAGAGAGAAACAGAGGGAACGAATGAAAGAACGAGAATGAATTAAGAGTGAGAGAGAGGACGAGAGAGACAGCCTTGAAGGCCAAGCAATCAATCATGCTGATATTGTTGATTTGCTTTACATATTGTTATGAAAATAACAAACAAACATAGATTATAGAGTGACAAAGTCAATTTAACATTAAAGAAATCCGTCATCGTTTAGTTGGAAGCAGGGCAACAAAGCCTTATCGGTTTACTCACCGGCAAGTTGTTTCAAACCTGTATGAATTTATTTCTTCTGCTGAACACAAAAAGGAAGATATTTTGTTCAGCAGAAGAAGGAAACTCATACAGGTTTGAAATAAAGTGAGGCGAACTATCCCTTAATCCATCATTTTGTCGCAGTGAAATACAGCATGACACAACAGTTTGGTCAATCAGCGTTACAAGAGTGCTGATATATAATATGATATTGCCAAAAAGTGGTGGGGCTTTACAGTAACTCTTTCAGGTTACATTGAACTGTGTTCTTTAGTGAATCATTGAATCATTCATTGAGCCAATTAGTTAAAATCACTTGATTCATTCAAATAATTTGTTAAAAGGGTGCATCTGAAATTGCATACATCCCTAATTATATACTGTAGAAGTTTGTGAAAAGAGCACTATGTCCAAATTCATAATAATTATTAAACATTAGGTGAAAAGTACCAGAAGACTTTCTGCACTGTAAAAAATAAACCGTAAATTTTACAGTAAGAAAAACGGCAGCTGTGGTTGTCAGAACTTTACCGTTAAATATACGGTACACTCTCAGAAAAAAGGTACAAAAACTGTCACTGAGGCTGTACCTTTCAAAATGTACACTTTTGTACCCAAAAGGTGTATTTTGGTCCCTTAGTGGTACATATTAGGACTTAAAAGAGACATATTAGCTCCTAAAATGTACATATTAACACTTAAAATGTACATATTAGCACCTAAAATTTACTTTTGGCACCTAAAATGTACATATTAGCACCTAAAATGTACATATTAACTCCTAAAATGTACATATTAGCACCTAAAATGTACATATTAGGACCTAAAATGGACATATTAGCTCATGAAATGTACATATTAATACTTAAAATGTACATATTAGCACCTAAAATGTACTTATTAGCACCTAGAAGGTACATATTAGGACCTAAAATGGACATATTCGCTCCTGAAATGTACATATTAACACTTAAAATGTACATATTAGCACCTAAAATGTACATATTAGCACCTAAAATGTACTTTTTAGCATCTAAAATGTACATATTAGCACCTAAAATGTACAAAAGTCTACCTTTCGAAAAGGTACAGCCCCAGTGACAGCTTTTGTACCTTTTTTCTGAGAGTGTAGGAACGTTAATGGTTTTACAGACTTAACTTAAAATTTACAGTAATAAACCGTATTTTATTTTCTGATAAAATGTGGATTTACCAAGCATTTATGTATTGATATCTGTTTTAGACCATTTAGTACACTGACAACCAACAATCATCATAGCATGATGGTGATGAGAGTTACATGAGCAATCACAGCTCATCACAAGTGAATGCTAGTATAAAGCTAGTATAAAGCCTTATTTATTTAAAGAAGCTGCACAGTGTCATTCACACAAACATGGTTTGTGTGACATGGTCAAAGGCTGACGCCTTGGGGTGAGAATTTGCGTGTAATTGGCTGGTTTTTCACTGTAAATAATACAATGATTTGTTCTTTTTCACTTTCAAAAACTGTAAATTTAACGGTATTTTACTGTTAAATTATATCACAGTTATTTACCGTGTATAGTACGGAAACTTTCTGTTAACCAATTAACTTTATTACTAGTATTACCAATTAATTAGTTTTGCACTGTAGCATTTTTACAGTATTTTACCGTTAAAATCACGGTTATTTTTTATAGTGTGGGAGGCTCTTGATTAAGTAATTGCTTTGTGACCATTTAAATAAGTACATTTTATATAAGATCTATATTGTGGACATGCTTCATTCATCATGTTGTAGTTGTCAAATGGCCTTGTGTCAGCTGCCATTCACAAATCCTCTCCTGTGACCTAATGGTAAATGTCCGTTTGATTCACACTTCAGAATCTCACTTGGAATAGGTCATCTGAGTACTTTGCCAACTGTTTTAACAACATTCATTCCATTCGGTTCAAAAACACTGTGTTTCTTAGAAATGCACAATAATTAATTCTTCTTTTCTGCTATTCTACTCAGAAATATTTTTGTGTGTCACACTCATTAGGCTACTCTCTTCTCTTATATTGAACTATTCTGGCTATAAATGCAATCAGCGCAATCGATATTAATTTTCTAAGAGCTGGCAAATCACAGCCGTGTACTTTCAGAAATATAGCACTTTTGATTGTGTGATATTGCATTAAAAATGTGTATTTATTTATAATGTACAACAGGAGGTTCTTTGTAAAGCCTATTATGTTATATTTTGTCTGTTTTGGTTTGACATAAAACAGAAGTTGCAATAGTCTATTCTTCGTAAAGTGATGTATGTCTGATGACAACGGCCTCTCAAACAAGTAAAAATGTATAGGACATGACTTGATTTTGTCTATCAGGAATTGATTTGGATTATTATTGTTGTGATTTCATGTGAGTGACAAAGATAATTTGATTAAAGATTACAATGGCACATTAATAATAATAAAAAGATCTGTACTGATAAATAATTTATAATAAATACTGACATATTCCATTAATTTTTTATTTATATTTTGTTTTCATAATGGCTGTAAAATCAATGAAAACTTTGATAAACAACAATTTTAGCTCAAACATCAATTCACATTGTAAGGCATGATGATCTGTAAACTTCATACATCTGTCTGTTTCTCGTTCTTGATTAGTCTTTCTCTCTCTTGTCCCAGCTACTGTGTGTCAACACTTTCTCTATGCTTGATTTTTTCAATTGGATACTTGGTGCCCTTTTGTGGTAATGGATGGATCTGACCCAGCCTTTTACTGCAGGGACACAAATCCCCTGGCATTTCCTCTGAGCATTAGAAGTTACACCGCATTATATCATCATCTTGCCCTATTGGAGCAATTTATGAAGCGGTTGTTTCTTTTTAAAATGGTAATATCACAAAAGTCAAGAAATAAAGAGTTCTGCTGCTTTACCCATTGTCATGGAGTCATATCACAGATGGGCCTATGATAGAAATGAAATAATTAGTCTTAGAAATACATTTAGGTGTGTTTGATATTAGTGACGTCTGTAAATGCATTCTCTTAGTTTACAAACAGCAAATAACAAAACCTGAACCAGTGAAATAGAGTAACAAAATACTGTTTGCAGTTGATATTATTTAAAGAACAGCGCCATCTATTGGTGGATGAATCGAATATTTGCGAGGTGTTATGTGTCACAATCAAAACCCATGGGTCAAAACCAAAACCTTCTCAGTCAGCATGCAGAGACATTCAACTATAACCTAATGATGATATATATATATATATATATGTATATATATATATATATATATATATATATATATATATATATATATATATATATATATATATATATATATATATATATATATATATATATATATATATATATATATATATATATATATATATATTCTAAAAAGAACATAAAATAAAACAGCTCATTTAATTAACAGGTTGATCCCCTAATGTTGATCTTTCAGTCCGTATTTAGTAGGCTGTGAATTATCTTTAATGTATATAATTGGCTTTTGGATAAAAAAAATTGATAACTATTTATCAACGCATTACATTGGCAGGCTGGTAACTTGGTAAGTGTACTGTAGACCGTCATAATGTAAGTAGAAGTCAAATTGAAGCAAGCTACGAATCATGCCAAATGGTCGGAGTCGGAGAAACAGATTTGTACAATATAAAAGTCCCTTCATCCGAATATGCAAAGCCAATCCGTCCTGAAAGCGAAAAGTATGTAAAGTGAAATGTTAAATAATTCTGGATTTTTGTATTTTTAAAATTCGACAATAATTGATTTAAAATGACACCTTAATAAATGGCACAAAATACTTAATTCAAAAAATCGACAAGAGTACTACAAGAGTTTATTTGTATGAATCGTATGAATACTTGTACTTCGCAAAACATATTGGTTTTAACAATGTGTAGATTTAAAAATTAATTGTCCAAACTCGGACACATAAAGAACTAGCTATGAAATGAATAATCAATCATTTAAAATAAAATGATATTACAAAAAAAAAATTATAAAAATTATTGTGTAAATTATTTCACAAACTAAATTATACATTTTAATCCAGAAATTAATATAATCTTACAATTTTACAATTCAGTCATTGGGCTGTTTGTACAGAATGCAGATGCATTGACGTTTATCCTAAAAACTCTATTACTCTGTAATCTACGTTATCCGTAGTTTGATTCTCGGCCAAATTTATGATTCTGGCTGGCTTTTTACGTTATTTGTTGCAGGGGAAGCAAGCGGAGGTCTTGCTATCCCAAAAGAAAAGGAGAAAAAAACGGAGAGGGGGGAGAAAGAAAGAAAGGTCTACACAGGAAAAAAGGTGGTCCCACTCCGAAAACACCGTTTCCAAGCAGGCGGTCTCAATTCCATACTTTTCTTCTCACATCGCATCGCGATAAAAGTTATACAAACACGTTAACAACCCTTATTTTTGGACTCAACATGTTCATGTTAGCAAAAACGAATGGGATGCTATCATTCTAGCAGGATTAAAGTTTTAGAAATACGGAAAAATGGAGAGAAGAGCTGAAACTGGGGTGAAGAGGCTGGCGCTGGGAATCTCGCCTTACTCCCACCATCGCCTGTAACAAAATCCCTCTTAAGGTAATTTTCACATCTTTTTAGACTTTTAAAGTTTCCACTTT
Organism: Hybognathus amarus; assembly: GCA_030378365.1. Lineage (NCBI taxonomy): Eukaryota > Metazoa > Chordata > Actinopteri > Cypriniformes > Leuciscidae > Hybognathus > Hybognathus amarus. The sequence goes on from JAQIUQ010002849.1 coordinate 465,223, forward strand.
GGGTCTTAAGTTGATACCGTTGTCGTTAAAACTACAACATTACAGAAACTTTAGCGATTAAGCTCGATTTTAGAGCCAGGCCTCGAGAAAACAATTGATTTTGTGCTGGACGGGGAGTTTTTTGTGATTTTGGGGGGTAATTAAGTTAACGTATGTCCGGGGTATCGTTCACTTTTAATTCAATTTATGTTTTATTAACGACATTGTAACATAAGTGGCTCCGTTAAGGCCTGTAGCAGGCAACGGAAAGTGTTAGAAGTTTGTTTTGAACGATGAAAAAGTGAACAAGTGTCTGAGTTTGAGTCTTTGTGGGGGGCCAGTGGAATTTTAGTGGTAAAATTCAGTTTTAAGATCGGTTTATAGTTTAACTATAATAACATAGTGCTTAATTAATATGTTATGACATGAATAGTGGTGTCATAGTTATTAATTTTTATTACCAGACTCTTCTCAGAGACAGTTACACAACGCCGTTATCACAACAGCTCCTAATATCAGTTTCTGAATTTGACTGATAACCCGGTTAAACTCGATATATAACGATTACTTATACGGTTAACGGAACAAATATCCATAAATAAACGTTGTATAAACCCATTTCATCCATCCATCCTGTGATATAGCATTTATTCAATTATATTGATGGATTTTTTTCATTCACTATTCCTAAGCAATTGTGAACAGCTCTAATTTACATACTAAATTTCAGAAATTATAATAATCTATCTATCTATCTATCTATCTATCTATCTATCTATCTATCTATCTATCTATCTATCTATCTATCTATCTATCTATCTATCTATCTATGACCTTGATATGATTAAACTAATTTGTTTTATTGTATAATTTACAAAAATGTCATATTTTATTTTTTAATATCAGCATGAACTGTTACTATTCACTCTTGATATCAAACATAAGCAAAAAATGTAACTACCCACACTTCAAAATATACTTGTTATATACATACTTGTACTATTTTCAATAAATGAAGTATTTGTTTGATTTTATTTCAGGTTAATATCTGATTCCATTAACATTTCACGTCGACTGGAATTCACACAATTCTGGGGTGTTGACTGACGAGGTAACTGAGTGTGGGACTGGACGTGTTGGCTAGGAGATGAGGATGTGCTGCTGGCACCAGGAAGGAAGGATTTTGATGTGATGGGGTGCAGGACGAGCAAAGTCCTCCCAGAGCCACCCGCTGACGTCCAACTTGACCTAGTCAAAAAGGTAGAGCCGCATCAGACCGATGTCTATAAAAACTTCATCAGAAGTGAAGGTGGCGGGGAGAAAACAGGCTCGCCATCCCCTCAGGGTCAAAGCCAGGCTGCTGCGAAGGTAAGCCAGTCCCCTCCACCAGCTAACAGCCAGACAGAGCCCGCTGACCCACACCGGAAAAAAGTAGCCAAATACAGGGCCAAATTTGACCCTCGAGTGACTGCTAAGTATGATATCAAAGCTTTGATAGGTCGGGGCAGTTTCAGTCGGGTAGTGCGAGTGGAACACAGGAGCACACGGCAACCGTACGCCATCAAGATGATCGAGACCCGCTACCGCAAGGGCAGAGAAGTATGTGAATCTGAACTTTGCGTCCTGCGACGGGTGCGCCACACTAACATCATCCAACTGATGGAGGTGTTCGAGACAGCGGAGCGGGTCTACATGGTGATGGAGTTGGCCACCGGCGGAGAACTGTTCGACCGCATCATCGCCCGTGGCTCTTTCACAGAAAGGGATGCCACACGGGTGCTGCAGATGGTTCTCGACGGCGTGAAGTACCTCCACACGTTGGGCATCACGCACAGGGACCTGAAACCTGAAAACTTGCTTTACTACCATCCTGGTGCTGATTCCAAGATCATGATCACAGACTTTGGCCTGGCCAGCACGCGGAAGAAGGCGACGAATGCCTGATGAAGACGACCTGTGGAACGCCTGAGTACATCGCTCCTGAGATCCTCGTTCAAAAGCCGTACACCAATGCGGTGGACATGTGGGCGCTGGGAGTCATCTCCTACATACTGCTCAGTGGCACCATGCCTTTTGAGCATGACAATCGCATGCGCCTTTACCAACAGATCCTCAAAGGGAAATACAGTTTCTCTGGCGAGGTAAGCAGTTTAAAATAATGATTCATTGTGATGTCAGAATGATATGCATGTACTGTAGTGTACATAACATACACTGCATGTGCACAAATAATATACTTGCAGAAACTTTAATAATGCTTGTGATCTCAAGTCAACACTCACCTGAAGGGAGTGGATTCTGGAATTAAACAAGGTATTAATCAATATTTTAAATTCCATAACACACCACTAAAAGCCTTCACGTCTTCAATAGATAAAGCTTTAAAAAAGTTGGCATGAAATGAAAGTTGTGCTAGTAGTTTCTTCCCTACTATGACATTTGTCAAAGTGAAACGGCTTCTCAAAGAAGAAAAAAATTTAGGGAATTGATTAGATCTTTGTTGTTTGCGATTGTTGCGATCTCATGTGAGTGACAGGTTGTCGCACCCTCATGCCAGTAAACACGTCGTCAGAAGAAAAGAGATGTTGCTGCAAGTGGGAGGGGGAGTTATTTTTACTAAAGATTATGAGGGAATATTAATAAAAAAAATAATGATGTGTAATAAATGCTGCAATATTCCATAAAAAATAAGAATTGTCAATTTTGAATTCATGGTGACTCAAGTTTCTATAAAAGTTTTAGCCAAACTCGATGTGTCACACCCAAAGGGATAATCAACAGAGATAAAATCTTCTTAAATGATGTACCCCACTGTTTTTTATGGAAGCTTGTTTCCGCCACTGAAAAAAAAACAAACAAACAAATAATTGCGACTTTTTATCTCAGAATTGTGAGAAATAAAGTCGCAATTGCGTGATATATAGTCAGAATAGCGAGATATAAAGTCAGAATTGCATGATATAATTGAGACTTTATCTCTGCAATTCTGACTTTATAACATATAATTGCGAGTTTATGTCGAAATTCTGACACCTTTTCTCAGAATTGTGAGATATAAACTTGCAATTGCGAGTCATCAGGCCAATTCTAAGGGAAAAAAAGGACTAACTTTTTCCACCTCAGTACAGTTTATATCTAACAATTCTGACTTTATATCATGCTATCTGACTTTTTAACACAATTTCGAATTTATATCTCGCATTTCCTACTTTATATCTCGCAATTACTGACTTTAACACGCAATTCGACTTTATATACGCAATTCTACTTTATATCTCGAAATTTTGACTTTATAACATGAAATTATGACTATATCTCGCAATTCTGACTTTATAACATGCAATTCTGACAATTTATATATTGCAATTCTGACTTTATAACCCGTAATTGCAACTTTATATCTAGGAATTCTGATTTTATATCACACAATTCTGACTTATATCTCGGAATTCTGACTTTATATCTTGCAATTCTGACTTTATATCACACAATTCTGACTTTATATCACACAATTCTGACTTTATATCACACAATTCTGACTTTATGCACACAATTCTGACTTATATCACAATTCTGACTTTATATCACACAATTCTGACTTTATATCTTGCAATTCTGACTTTATATCTCACAATTCTGACTTTATATCTCGCAATTCTGACTTTATATCACACAATTCTGACTTTATATCACACAATTCTGACTTTATATCACACAATTCTGACTTTATATCACACATTTCTGACTTTATATCACACAATTCTGACTTTATATCACACAATTCTGACTTTATATCTTCGCAATTCTGACTTTATATCACACAATTCTGACTTTATATCACACAATTCTGACTTTATATCTCACAATTCTGACTTTATATCACACAATTCTGACTTTATATCACACAATTCTGACTTTATATCTCACAATTCTGACTTTATATCACACAATTCTGACTTTATATCACACAATTCTGACTTTACACTATCTGACACAATTCTGACTTTATATCACACAATTCTGACTTTATAATCACACAATTCTGACTTTATATCACACAATTATTGACTTTATATCACACAATTCTGACTTTATATCACACAATTCTGACTTTATATCACACAATTCTGACTTTATATCACACAATTCTGACTTTATATCACACAATTCTGACTTTATATCTCACAATTCTGACTTTATATCACACAATTCTGACTTCATATCATCACAATTCTGACTCTGCTATATCATCACAATTCTGACTTCATATCTCGCAATTCTGAGAAATAAAGTCAGAATTGTGAATAAAAAGTCGCAATTACCTTTTTATTTTTCATTCTGTGGCAGAAACAAGCTTCCATAGTTTTTGCACTAGCTGTGGGTATGTATATTTTTGAGCTGCGTGTGTGTGTTATATATATGAGAATTAAATGAGAAGTCACGTCAGTGTGGATCATGTATGTGCAAAACAAGAGTTGCTGGGAGATTGGAAATGCAGATGTTTTTGATTAGTTATAGAAGTGCTATAAAGCATATGCTATGTTACTTGGTTTTATTAAACCCAGAGGTATTTGTGTGCCATGTTTTTGGGCTCACTTGCAATGTTCTATACTTAATGATTTATTTGTTTTTGGCTGACTGCTTTTGCAAACAAACAAGCTCTTATGAGGTAAATATGAGTTAAATGTACATGTTAGGGTGGTGATATTCACCTTTAAAGTTCCTGAAAGTGCTGTTATTATTTGATGTTAAACTCTCACCTACCCCCAAATTAATGCTGACATGTGTAATTGTTTTGTTGTGTTTATATTTGTGCAGAGGCAAGTATAAGTAAGCCATTCGTAGGTTGATTTCCCCGAAAAGCGTAAGCACTGTGGTCTGTGGCGCTTTCAGCATTGCACTGTTTGTTTGAGCGGCCTGACATAGCAACATTGACTCAACAAATGGTTTGAGTTTGGGGCGGTACTACCTGTTTGTCCGTTGAGCGTTAAGGAAACATATTTTTGCACTTTAATTCAGTGCCAACATTAGACTTTAATTATTTGTTTTTCATAACCTTACAAACCCCCTGCAGTTTTTCCATAGAATATAGCTGTTTTCATCTCAACATAAATCAGAATTAAAATGTTTCAATTCTTTACATAGAACTGTTTTATTATAAACCAATTTAAATAAATAATTCATGCATTTGGCAAATGCTTTTGTCTAAAACGACATAGAATTTAAGGTACACGTTTTATCATGAGGTACATCCGTCCTTGCTTTCCCTGGGAATCGAACTCATGACCTTGGCATTACTAGCTCTATGCTCTACTTTTTGAGCTACAAAACAGATGTGGAAGAGATTTCAGTTACAGTACATCTGTACAGTGTACAGTTTAATAATGTTTGAGCAACACTTCAGTATGTGTCATACCTCTTTCGAGTGACCCGGTCTTGTACATTAATGTTTTCATTATCATGTGGCTTAAAACAATAATTCTTTGACATTTCTTGAAGACTGGCCTGTTGTAACAATGCAATATGTTGGATTATTTATTTTTTCGAACAGTGAGAAAGTAAAGAACAATGACGTGTTGCTATATGGCAAAACTGTATCATAGATGGGAAGGGTTTGTGAAATCATTTGGTGCCACTAGTAAGTGGCATATAAAGCAAAGCATTCTAAAAGCGAGGAATTTAAATGATTAGCATACATTTACATTTGTGCATTTGCAGGTGCTTTTACCCAAAGCATCTTGCATTGCATTCAGGGTATATATTTTAATTAGTTCATCCATTGCCTTAACCGTGAATAAAATCGTGCTGTGCTAAGGCAGTGGGGAAACCCAGGCTACCATTGCCAAGTCATGACTTTGGTATTGCATGGCATATGTTACGGCTGCACGATTTTGGATACATTTTTGTTTCAAAAAGAGCTGATGATTCACCCGCAATTCTGAATAGAAACAAAACATGTAATTTACTTTAAAAAAAAAGGTTTAGATGAATGACTCAGTGACTCACTCATAAAGACTGCACTTTAATAATTACTGGATTAATCAGCGTTTTTAAACAAATCTCTTGAATGATTGAAACAATAACAAATACTTTTTTTACATTCTAGGTTTAATAGACAGCCGTTTCATTGTCATTTAGGAATAAGATCACATGGGTGTTTTAATCCAGATCGCAGTCTTTTACCGATTAGCTTTTTGACGTGTAATCAATGCCTATTCGCTTTGAGGCCATTTACACTCACCTAAAGGATTATTATTAGGAACACCTGCTCAATTTCTCATTAATGCAATTATCTAATCAACCAATCACATAGCAGTTACTTCAGTGCATTTAGGGTGTGGTCCTGGTCAGGACAATCTCCTGAACTCCAAACTGAATGTCAGAATGGGAAAGAAAGGTGATTTAAGCAATTTTGAGCGTGGCATGATTGTTGGTGCCAGACGGGTCGGTCTGAGTATTTCACAATCTGGTCAGTTACTGGGATTTTCACGCACAACCATTTCTAGGGTTTACAAAGAATGGTGTGAAAAGGGAAAAACATCCAGTATGCGGCAGTCCTGTGGGTGAAAATGCCTTGTTGATGCGAGAGGTCAGAGGAGAATGGGCCGACTGATTCAAGCTGATAGAAGAGCAACTTTGACTGAAATAACCACTCGTTACAACCGAGGTATGCAGCAAAGCCACAACACACACAACCTTGAGGCGGATGGGCTACAACAGCAGAAGACCCCACCGGGTACCACTCACCGCCACTACAAATAGGAAAAAGAGGCTACAATTTGCAAGAGCTCACCAAAATTGGACAGTTGAAGACTGGAAAAATGTTGCCTGGTCTGATGAGTCTTGATTTCTGTTGACACATTCAGACGGTAGAGTCAGAATTTGGCGGTAAACAGAATGAGAACATGGATCCATCATGCCTTGTTACCACTGTGCAGGCTGGTGGTGGTGGTGTAATGGTGTGGAGGATGTTTTCTTGGCACACTTTAGGCCCCTATAGTGCCAATTGGGCATCGTTTAAATGCCATGGCCTACCTGAGCATTGTTTCTGACCATGTCCATCCCTTTATGGCCACCATGTACCCATCTTCCATCCTCTATTTCCAGCAGTATAATGCACCATGTCACAAAGCTCGAATCATTTCAAATTGGTTTCTTGAACATGACAATGAGTTCACTGTACTAAAATGGCCCCCACAGTCACCAGATCTCAACCCAATAGAGCATCTTTGGGATGTGGTGGAACGGGAGCTTCGTGCCCTGGATGTGCATCCCACAAATATCCATCAACTGCAAGATGCTATCCTATCAATATGGGCCAACATTTCTACAGAATGCTTTCAGCACCTTGTTGAATCAATGCCACGTAGAATTAAGGCAGTTCTGAAGGCGAAAGGGGGTCAAACACAGTATTAGTATGGTGTTCCTGATAATCCTTTAGGTGAGTTTATATGCTAATATTCTGATAACCTGACAAAATTAGCCATTAAGTAGTAGATACACATTTAAAATGTTCAGTCTTTCTTTCTGGTAAAACGGTCCAAAAATACTGATGCACTATACTCAAACTTTTAGAATAAGAATGACAGTGCCCCACTGAAAATGTCTGTCTCCTGCTATATAGCCACTTGAGGCTTTTATACAGTCCATTCAGATCTGCATTCCTAAATAGAAATATTCCCCACAAAGCCACCAGAACACAACAGGCTATGATAGCACTGCCTCTTTCTGTCGTTTGGCCCTAGTGCACTCTGTTTCTATTCTTCACAAAGTGCTTTTCAAACACTTTAAAGTTTTGCCAACCATTTGTCTTTGTCTGTTGACCTTGGATTTCTGAGTATGTTTATTTGCATGCTTCTATTTATCGTATGAGTATTTATATGCAAGTTTTGGTGTGTTCACATGTGCTTGTATTTTGGGGAGAGTGTTTGTGTTAGCTGGACAGTCCTGTCATCATGATGTGTTATCCTGCAGTAACCCCCTGCATGAGCGTGTGATGTAAGGCCACAGAGTTCCTGGCAGAGTGTGTGCGTCAGTGCCTCTCTGCTGCTGTGAGTCACAGACGAGACCAATGTGGACTTAACAGGGAAAAGCCCTGGAGAAGACATGCTAACCAACAAAAACTAAGCCATGTTTTGTTTTCTCTCTTGCTTATGGAGTTGCTAGTGTTTGGCCAGTTGTCATAACATATCAGGACATGCACGACTAGTCTAAAGATGTTCTGGGATGAGTGAAAAATTTACTTAAAGTAACTAGTTTGTATATTTTGCATTTCTGAAACCTTCTTGTATTGATTTAGCCAGTCCTGGCTGAGGTGATGTGGCCCTTGCTTTCTCTTTCAACAAACTTGAATTATGCTCTCTAATATCGGCTATTGTTATAGTTGACTGAACCTTGTTTGTTTCTTGTTATATTATATTATTATTTAAAAAGTTGTTAGGTACAGCAATATTTTTTAATTTCTGAAAGAAATTCATACTTTTATTCAGCAAGGACACATTAAATTGATCAAAAAGTGACAGTAAAGACATCCATAATGGTATTGTAATGTTAGGATTTGTACTTTGTTTAGAGTAAGAATCCTGAAAAAAAAAACTGTTTCCAACATTGATGATAAATGTTCTTGAACACCAAATCAGCATATTAAATGAGTAGTTCACTTTTAAAAAAACTTTTGCTGATTATTTACTCACCCCCATGTCATCAAAGATGTCCATGTCTTTCTTTCTTCAGTCGAAAAGAAATTAAGGTTTTTGATGAAAACATTCCAGGATTTTCTCCATATAATGGACTTCAATGGGAACCAAACGGTTCAAGGTCCAAATGAGAAATTCATTGCAGCTTCAAAGGGCTTGAAAACGACACCAGACGATGAATAAGGGTCTTATCAAGCGATCGGCCAATTAAAAATAAATAACAAAGTTTAAGTTTCATAAGCACAAATGCTCGCCTTGCTCTGTTCTGTGATGAGTGTTTGTGACTCTCCTTTTTGAACTCGTTCATCAAAATGAACAAACCATTTTTCGAATCATGACTCGAATGGTCCTTGATAAGACCCTTATTCATCGTCTGGTGTTGTTTAAAGCCCTTTGAAGCTGCACTGAAACTCTCATTTGGACCTTGAACCGTTTGGTTCCCATTGAAGTCCATTATATGGAGAAAATCCTGGAATGTTTTCATCAAAAACCTTAATTTCTTTTCGACTGAAGAAAGCAAGACATGGACATCTTGGATGACATGCGGGTATATCAGCAAACGTTTTTTTAAAAGTGAACTACTCCTTTAACATGATTCTGACGGATCATGACTCACCGAAGACTGGAGTAATGATGCTGAAAATTCAGCTTAGCCATCACAGGAATAAATTACATTTTATAAAACACGAAACTGTTATTTCTGTAATATTTCACCCTTTATAACAGTTATTCCGTTTTTATTGCTGTCAACTGCAGCCTTGGTGAGCATAAGATACTTTCAAAAACATTTTAAAAAATCAGTAACACTTTATTTATGGACACGTTACATGTACCTACTAACATAATAACAGCAAATTATGTATAATTACAAGTATTAAAGGCGAAATCCAGCGCAAAATGAACCTTTGGTCTAATTACACATTGGCACCTAGTAGACCGTTCTCTGAGATTTGTTTTCATGATAATAGAATGTAAAGAGTTTTATTTCTAAAAACTATTTAGCGAATAACGCTAGTATATGGGGGCATATAATAAGTAAAAAGAAATTGCTAGTTAATACCTCTAACCAGGCTCACAGTAACATAATGAGGGTCCCTACATACAAAACAAAGCATTGAGAACTTTGTAAGTGTACAGACCGTTTATTTTATAAAGACAGTCCACTTCGTGTATACAGGCAGAAGCCATCTTTGGAAAACAGTCTCGACAAGTCGAACCACGAACGACGTACCAAGTGAGCTGAACTGTATGAAATGCGTTCGTGGTTTCGACTTGTCGAGACTGTTTTCCAAAAATGGCTTCTGCCTGTATACACGAAGTGGACTGTCTCTATAAAATATCTTCTTATTAAACGGTCTGTACACTTACAAAGTTCTCAATGCTTCGTTTTTGTATGCAGGGACCCTCATTATGTCACTGTGTTAGTGTGGGGCTATGTTTAGCCTTGTTAATGGTATAAACTAGCGATTTCTTTTTACTTATAATATGCCCCCATATACTAGCGTTATACGCTGAAACAGTTTTTAGAGATAAAACTCTTTACATTCGATTATCATGAAAACAAATCTCAAAGAATGGTCGACTAGGTACCAATGTGTTATTAGATAGGTATACAATGTGTTCATTTTGCGCCGGAGTTCAAAGTACAATTAAAATGTATGATATTATCTTATATTATAATAAGCTAGGTTGTTATGTGTTGTTGAATATACAGAACAAGTCTCAAAATCTTTTGAGAATGTCTGAATCATTTTATTTAAGCCATTTTCTGTTTTCTGACAGCCATGGCCAAGTGTTTCCAACCTTGCTAAGGACTTCATTGACCGCGTCCTCACGGTGGATCCAAGTGAGCGTCTCACTGCGGGCCAGGCACTTAAACACCCTTGGGTTGTCAGCATGGCAGCTTCCTCCTCTATGAAGAACCTGCAGCGGTCCATTTCCCAGAACCTCCTGAAGAGAGCGTCCTCGCGCTGCCACAGCACTAAATCAACCCAGTCCACTCGCTCCCAGCCGCTCCACAAAGTCCAGCAAGGCACAGCGCGTTCGCGAGAAAGAGCTGCGAGAACTCAACCGCCGGTACCAGCAGCAATGTAACGGATGAGAGCGAGACAAACAAGACCTCGCTAAAACATTGGAGAGAGCAAAACAACATTGTGCCTCAACTTAGATGTCAACTTCCTGCTCCATCACCACAGAGCCAACTAGCAGAAAACCTCCTTCTAAACTTTTCATTCACTTTCTATTTTTCTGCTGTTTTTCTTTCGTTTATTATCTTTTATGTGAGTTTTATTTATTTATTGTTGGTGTATTGTCATGTTTATGTTGTCTTTGGAAATGATCTCATTCAGCCTTTTACCTGATTGTATCTGTTGAACAGAATTTTACATAAGTTGCTGGAAGGACTTAGAATACACCTTCCTGATTTTTGCTGTGAATTATTTGTTACGGTACCCACCCGGAAGATTGTTCTTCTGATAGGGGAAATGTGCTGTTTATTCATTATTGGCAACAAATCACATGACCTAGTTATAGTTTATAGTGCCTTAAAGGGATAGTTCACTTTGAAATATTTTTTTGGTATGTTTTAGGTTACCTCAAGGGCACCCAAGATGTAGGTGTCTTTGTTTTCGCAGTAGTTTCAATTTGTAGATTTTTAGGTCAAACCGTTCGTGTCTATATAATGGAGGTCTATGGTCACCACCTCAAAGAGCATGCACAGAGAAGTCCAAATTAAACATGATTTAATGACTTGTAAATGTAAGTACACATTGATGGCCTAAGACACGAAATGATCGGTTTGTGTGAGAAAGCGAACAGTATATCGTTTTCTCTTGTAACCACAGGCACATCCAAGTGATCTGAAGACGCGGGCGCTTTGTTGCTGTGGTAACAAGAGGTAAAAACGATATAAATACTGTTAGTTTTCTCACACAAACCACTCGTTTCGGTGTCTTAGGCCATCAATGTGTACTTACATTTATGAGTCATTAAATCATGTTTAATTTGGACTTCTCTGTGCATGCTCTTTGAGGTGGTGACCATAGACCACCATTATGTGACTGACAGACAGAACGGTTTGACCTAAAAATATCAAAATTGAAACTACTGCAGAAACAAAGACACCTACACCTTGGATGCCCTTGAGGTAAGCTAAAACATACCAAAAATTAATTTCAAAGTGAACTATCCCTTTAATATCACTTTGAACATGAGGGAAAGGTACAAATCAAACCGTTGATAATTGCTTTGGAAGTGACCACGCAAATCACATTTATAATAATACACACTGCTGTTTAATTATGAGCCTTAAAGGGATAGTTTACCCAAAAATAAAAAATTCTGTCATATATACATTTCCAAACCCGTATGACTTCTGCAGAGCACAAAAGATTATGTTTTGCCCATAAAAGATGGACTGCTTTTACCCATACAATGAAAGTCAAAGGGGTCCAAAACAACACTAGACCTCATTGGCTTTCATTGTATGGACTAAAAAAACATGGATAAATAAATAAAACATTTTTTGTGTGTTCTGCAGAAATAAAGTTATACAGGTCCAGAATGACAAGAGTCATTTCTGTAAATGATTACAGAATCTTTAGGTAAACTATCGCTTTAAGTTGGTCCAAAAATTTTAAAAGGATCTACATTGCCCAATATGTCTGTTGTTTATCCTGAATAAGACATAACTGACCCTTTTTGCAACCCTACTAATAAGGACCTTAATTGTAATAGCGATCATTAATACCTGTCGGAAAATACACCCAATTTGGTCAGTGAAAAAACTTACCGTGATTTATGACTTCTACTGTTGTAGTAATTATTCACACTATCTGATATTGATCACTCTCAGTGTATGGGTGGCCAGTATCGGGAAGCCCCGAATCAGAATCGGTTACTTTCTCTGTCACCATCTGTTGTGCTGTGAGCAAGGCACTGAACCACCATGAAGGCCTTTTGGCAGCCTTTGCACTCTGGGAAAACCCAGACAACTTCCGGCAAATTTAGATAACTCAGTTACAACTGAGAAATGGTCTGGTTTTAACCAGGCTACTCTCACCCCCCTCTGTCAGAAAGCAGCAGAAATGTGCCAAAGAAACTCCTGTGTGCCTGGATTATCGAGTAATGTTTGGTGAGAGTGGACATATGAAAATAATTAGTATTAAAACTGTGATGAAATGAAGACTTTTTAAAATATGTTCTTAAATCTGTTTCTTGTTTTATATATATATATATATATATAAAATCATATATCAAGAATTAAGGGGAAAATTAATCTGTGTATCTGGGTTGTGTCCCGTTTCACAGCAAGTGCCTTGAATTTGTTATACAATTGATGTAACGAGTGAATAATATTTTGAAAAAAAATTGCAACCACATTGGTTTTGGATACTTTATTTTTGAATAACTATTTGACTGCAGAAATACTCTCATTTTTGGTTTCTTCCACATTCTCTCACTTCTAAGCTTGTGTAATTTTCTCAGACTTAAGGAAAATTTATTTCCCTCACTTTGGTTACATTTATTAGCTGAATTTTTAAACCTGCAAAATATCTTGGGTTCTTTTGTCTGAGTTTAATTTGAAAATAACTACAAATTTGAGGGTTCATGAGTGTTAAGGCTATCATACATCACTTGTTAATTTTAATCTAGCAGTATCCATTAAAATATCAACATCAAAAATGACTTTGGGAAAACCACTGTTTGTATATGCCTTTTTACCCCAAATATTTTTTTCTCTCAAGGAAAAAAATAATTTATATGTGCACGTCAAAATTGAAACTAGTAAAGAAAATGCTCTTAAAAGTGCAAAAATATTTTTAATTTAGTGTATCACCAACATTCATGTAAGGAATGTGTGTTTTGTAGCTACAGTTGAAATAAAACTGCAACTGTTGTCCATTTGTTGAGTTCAGTCCAACACTGTCTCATGTTCCTTTTTGTCCATTTTTAATGAACAATTACAGAATATTTCTTTTTTTCTAATCATTAATATTAAGTAAAATGTTGCAATTAATCCCAAAACAAAAAGCTCTCACTTTAATCAACTATTGAAAAAAATACAATTCAAATCAAGAAAACTGCTATATTATTTTTGTGCAACATAAACTATGATTTATTTTCCTTTTAGTACGAATAAGACAAAGGACAAGTTAGGCACAAATCTATGAAGCAAGATGTTTTCACATTGTGTAAAATTTTTTGGCTGCTGTGTGGAGTTTATAAAACTGGATTAATTGTCTGTTATAAAGAAAAAAAACGTGATTCATTGGTAAATATAAAAGTCATGATGTTCAGCTATGACGTACATTTTTAGGCCAAATAGTTTCCTATAGGTAAAATATATAAAAATATATTCCTATATAAGTAAAATAAGGTCTTTGGTCAAGGTATAGGCCAAAAAAGATGAATGGATAGTACCAAACAGTGACTTCCATTGTATGGTAAAACAAAACACTGATACATTTCTCAAAATATCTTTTATGTGCAGAATTTTTGGGTGAACCTTCCCTTTAACATTACTTGTCAAAAAAGTTTCTACTTTAATATGTTAGGTTATAACAACATGCACAGTCTATACACAGTCAAACATCAAACAAAGTACTATACAACTTTTTATACAACGTACGTTGCTATAACAGCCTTTTAACAGAGAAAATACGTTTGATTTAAAATAACTAAATTGTACAGTAGCACGTAAACACTGGAGCTTTTATTTTGAAAAATCACAAAAAAGAAAAAATGGCGCCATGAATTTTTGCAGCTAGCTTCACATTTCACTTCAGCACAAAACAGGTCTGTACAGTTATTTGCAGATTTATTTATAATGGTATAATATTTATTTTATTTATAGATAAATCTATATTTGAATTTGTATATGCCTTTTTACCCCAAATATTTTTTTCTCTCAAGGAAAAAAATAATTTATATGTGCACGTCAAAATTGAAACTAGTAAAGAAAATGCTCTTAAAAGTGCAAAAATATTTTTTAATTTAGTGTATCACCAACATTCATGTAAGGAATGTGTGTTTTGTAGCTACAGTTGAAATAAAACTGCAACTGTTGTCCATTTGTTGAGTTCAGTCCAACACTGTCTCATGTTCCTTTTTGTCCATTTTTAATGAACAATTACAGAATATTTCTTTTTTTCTAATCATTAATATTAAGTAAAATGTTGCAATTAATCCCAAAACAAAAAGCTCTCACTTTAATCAACTATTGAAAAAAATACAATTCAAATCAAGAAAACTGCTATATTATTTTTGTGCAACATAAACTATGATTTATTTTCCTTTAGTACGAATGAGACAAAGGACAAGTTAGGCACAAATCTATGAAGCAAGATGTTTTCACATTGTGTAAAATTTTTTGGCTGCTGTGTGGAGTTTATAAAACTGGATTAATTGTCTGTTATAAAGAAAAAAAACGTGATTCATTGGTAAATATAAAAGTCATGATGTTCAGCTATGACGTACATTTTTAGGCCAAATAGTTTCCTATAGGTAAAATATATAAAAAATATATTCCTATATAAGTAAAATAAGGTCTTTGGTCAAGGTATAGGCCAAAAAAGATGAATGGATAGTACCAAACAGTGACTTCCATTGTATGGTAAAACAAAACACTGATACATTTCTCAAAATATCTTTTATGTGCAGAATTTTTGGGTGAACCTTCCCTTTAACATTACTTGTCAAAAAAGTTTCTACTTTAATATGTTAGGTTATAACAACATGCACAGTCTATACACAGTCAAACATCAAACAAAGTACTATACAACTTTTTATACAACGTACGTTGCTATAACAGCCTTTTAACAGAGAAAATACGTTTGATTTAAAATAACTAAATTGTACAGTAGCACGTAAACACTGGAGCTTTTATTTTGAAAAATCACAAAAAAGAAAAAATGGCGCCATGAATTTTTGCAGCTAGCTTCACATTTCACTTCAGCACAAAACAGGTCTGTACAGTTATTTGCAGATTTATTTATAATGGTATAATATTTATTTTATTTATAGATAAATCTATATTTGAAATTATTGTTTCGTTTAATAATATATATTTTTGTATCATTTATGTCAGAGTCTGAAACGTCAAAAATAACCTTTGAATGCAATGAAGCAGCCTTCCTTTACACTGTCTAATGAATGCCACCCTCTCCTATGACTATTTAGTCTTTATGTAACTTACTTTCAGGTTCAGAAACAAATATTTAGCCTTTTGTTGTTTACCTGGTTGACAGGAAAACTTATGAACAGACCGGTATGGAGTCTCGAATGGGGAAACGCAGCTCTTCTAATAAAGACAGTGCCAGAAAACTCTCAGCCACGAAGAAAAATAGCAAGAGAGTTGCTGCAATCAAAGAGAGAACAAGCAATGGAGCTTCCATAACTTCATTTTCAGGAATACACCACCTTGTAAACTGGCCTGTCCTCTGTGTGGCAAACTTGTACCTCGTTACAAGATTAATGAACACATAGACTCTCAATGCCAGAGGTTTCTTGGAGAGGATCAAGAAGATGAATTGGCTGTCAGTGATGACAAGCAGGAGAAAATAACCAAAACACCCTCTAATGGTGTAGTAACTCCTAATAATGGGAAAGAGAAAAGCCCAGGAGAGAAAGATGCTGATGCGAGTCCATATTTAAAAAGAACTCTGTGATGAGACAAGAATCATCCCAAACAAATGTACAAACTAAAGCGGTTAAAAAAGTTGGTCTTGGGAGTTTATCCTCTAAACTGTCTAGAAGAGCACTTAGGCTTTCTGAGGAATCTGAGACGGATAATACTCATGTCTCTGGAAAAGAAGAGGCCTGTAATTCAGAATTGAGCCATTCACAGAAGGAAAACTACATGAAGAGTTTAACTTTTGAACCTAAAGCCGATGGCATGGATACAGATGACATGCTACCAACAGAGCCAACAGCTTCAATCCAACCTCAAGTGAAAAACATTGAGAAATCTGTGGCAGTTCTGGGAGAATCTAGCAGCGGCGCTGATGTTCAGTCATTGAGATGTTCCTCCTCATCCAGAATAATGAAGCGGAAGTCAGAGGAGGTACCTAAAAACGACACAAACACTACAGAAACCTCCATCAAACATAAGAAAAGTCGATATATTCAAAGTAAAACTGAAAACAGACAAGACACTAATGTCAAGTCAGATCAAACTGATGCCTCGTCCAGTGTCGATGATGTTTCATCAATCAAAAGCAAGACCATATATGAGGACATTGAGGCCACAACACCAGCTAATGAACCCGAAATGCTTGCCGTAGAGAAAGCCAACGAGGAATCAGAGCATCAGCACACCAGGCAACCGTATTACCTGCAAAACTTTCGGACTGTCCTCGAGGCGGTGTTGGAAAACGAGGATGATAGGCTGCTCTTCAATGAAGATGACTTCTCAGCAATTCACACTTTTCAGCAGCTTTCAGGTAGAGGAACTACTTCAAAAGTCACTTTGAAGTCTCAGTTCTGTGCTTATATGCGACAATAGTCTTTTAAAACTCAATGCACTCCAGGTTAGTTATGTAACGTACACTATAATTCAAAAACTTATGGTCATTATGATTTTTTGAAAGAAATTAATACTTTATTCAGCAAGGATCCATTAAATTGATCAATATTGGGGCTGTCAAATGATTAATCACGATTAATCGCATCCTAAGTAAAAGATATGTGGGTGCACTGTGTATAATTATTTTATATATATATAAATACACACACATGCTTGTATATATTTTCATGTATATACTGTATATAGATTTTTATATAATATATATTATATATAAATTAGGGCTGTGCAAAAGTTAATTGCGCATCCAAAAAAAAAAAATCTGCTTGCATAATATTTGTGTGTGCTGTATATAATTATTTTGTATATATAAATACCTATGCATGCATGTATATATTTAAGAATTATTTGCGCTTAAATTCTGTGTATATATATATATATATAAATACATAATCTATATTATTTAAATATTTTATATATGAATAACAGATTTTCTTAAATATATACATGCATGTGTCTGTATTTATATTTACAAAATAATTATATACAGCACACACAAATATATTATGTAAACACAGACTTTTATTTTGGATGCGAATTAATCGCAATTAATTTTTTCACAGCCCTAATATAAATAAAAATATTTTATATATAAATAATATTTTTTTCTTAAATATACTTGCATGCGTGTTTATTTATATATATGCAAAATAATTAACACAGTGCAATAAATTAAGGCAGAAATAATTTATTTTAAATAGTAATTATATTTCACAATATTACTGTATTTCATGTATATTTGATCAAATAAATGAAATATTGGTGATCATAAGAGTAAGAGACTATAAAAAATATAACAAACTTTTGATTGGTATACAGTGTATGTTTGCAATCATCTCTCTTTCTCTCTCTCCCCTGTAGTTCCTGGCCAGATGCTTTATGTCCGTCTGTTCCAAAGAAAGCTGAAATGGCTTCAGGTCAGTAAGGTGGAATATACAGAGATCAGCTCAGACCTCAGACCTGTCTTTCAAGAACTGGTCGCATGTGGCTTCTTACAATCGGGTTAGTGGTGAGATTTGTCGACCATTTTGATTTATCAACACCCAATATCAGCCAACATGCTTAACTGCAGCTCATGACTTCTTCCCTATGACAGAATCGGAGCTTAACGACATCCAAGAAGTTTTAGATCTGCTTCCTGCACCAGAGCTCAGAAACCTGGCCAAAACATTTCACCTTGGCCGTGGAGGGAATGGGACTCAGAAACAGCAGTTGGTAGAAGGGCTACTCCAGCTGGGGAAACAGCGATCGCTCTTTGTTAGTCAGAATAACACGTCTGCAGTCATTCTCAAGAGGTGAGATGTTCAAGATACATGCAAAAAGCAAGGCTGCATTTATTTGCAGCACAATTTAACATAACTTAGGCGTAATATAAAAATCTTACTGATTGTATAATATAAACTGTACAAAACAGATGTCCTGTTACGAGTAAAGCTTGTCTTTTTCAGGCCAAGCAGGCTGCAGGTTCCTGTGTGGCGTCTGTGCCGCAGGTCCCGCGCTGTGTTCTCCAGCGTCCTGCTCCTGTTCTCCCTCACAGACACTTTGGAGGAGGAGGAGACGGCCGCTGGAGGGCAGCTCTACACCATTCTGCTGGTCAATTCTGGCCGTCTAGCTTTCCCCAGAGTACGCTGTACATCGCTCATCCAGACTATTTCAGGACAGGGATGACCTCATCAGGTCAGTGTTAAATTTATTTTTTAACAAAACTATGATCAAATGATAATTTTACTACAAGATCAGAAGTATGTCACACTTTTTATTAGGTGTCTTTACTATGTACTTTAGGGACAGTGTACTTATTTTGTTGATGTTGTATTGCAAAACACTTTTGATCCTATTTGTCTATTTTAGGACCATAATTATTTTTTGATTGTGATTTTTTTTTTAAGACAATTATGTATAGTAATTAAAAAAAATCTATTCTGTAACACAAACATGTATTAATAAATTCAACAAGCATACATTATAGGAACAAATACCACCATGATATTATTATTATTATTATTATATATTATTATTATATATATTATTATATATATAAATTAATATTTAAAATAGGGCTGTCCAATGATTAATCGCGAATAATCGCATCCAAAATAAAAGTTTGTGTTTACGTAATATACAGTATTTTTGATGCAGTTTGTATAATTATTGTGTATATATATAAATACACACACGTGCATGTATATTTAAGAAAAAATATTATTTATATATAAAATATTCCTATATAATATAAATAATATATAAATCTATATACAGTATGAGTATATACATGAAAATATTTCTTAAATATATACACAAGCATGTGTGTGTGTTTATATATATAAAATAATTACACACAGATGCACCCACATATATTATGTAAACACAATTTTTTATTTTGGATGTGATTAATCATTTGACAGCCCTAATTTGAAATATTTAAACAACTTTTAGCATTACAATCTGTACATGTTTTTTGCAGGTTTTGTGATGTTTGCCTTTTGAAACCTTCATTTAAAGATGGCAGTATTTGTCATGACTCATGTTCTAGAAATGTTTTTATCGTTTCTGTTATTATTGTAAAATGTTTGATTCTGTGATATTCTTGTGTACAGATACTGAAACTGCAGATGCGTATGCTGCAGGAAGTGATTGCTGCAATGCAGACGGGCAGTTGGGAGGACGCCCATGGCCTCTACACTACAGCAAAGGCCACTTGGCAGGAGATTAAAGACTCCTGTGATATAAGGTTTGAAAAAGAAAATGCAACTTTCATGTAATTTGCTTGCTGTTGTAAGATGGATTGACTTTCAATATGTGTGCAGTCATCATGAACAACTGCCTGTTTTCCTGCGGTGTTTCACCGTGGGCTGGACCTACACCCGTATACTGTCTTCGAGGAGTGGAGATTTTACAAAGACTTCGCCGCTATGATGTGGGTGGAAAATACATGGACTGAATGATGCCATTGTAAACACCTAATCTTTATATTGATTTTACATGTGTTCGTTGCATTTCTGCATTGTAGGAATCCGTGGAGGAGCTCAGGAATCTTCTGTCCCAGTCAGTGTATTGTGTGACCAATAGGGGGCGCTGGTGGAATGAGCTTGCTCTCAATCTCCAGCAACATCTTAAACAACATGAGCAGGTACTTTATTTGATTGTAGATAAATATAAAAAGAGATCATGTTTTAATGTTACTTTTAAATGGGTACATAAATGTTCTTTACAAAGGATTGAATGAATTTGACGCCTTTTGTATCCAGGCCATCTGTGCTATTCGGATGGACTGGAATGACCCTCTCGTCCGAACAGGCCACAAATTATCACTTCATCAGCGAGCTTCCCAATGAAGGAATCTGCTAGCTTGAAGAAGTACCGCCTGCTGCTCCGAGATCTGCCCACTGTGCACGTACAGGATGTCACCCATGTGAGTCCATTGTAAATAGTGTTATTCACTGTATATATTTTGTGTGTCAGAATTACTAAATACTGAAATTGTATCTCCATGTAATTGGGGAAATGTGCATGATTTTTTAAAAACCAACACTGACCTTAAAACCAACAGGTCACAATTCGAGGCCAGCTCTTTCCTCATGAGGGTGGAATGGGCAAATCAGTGTTCCTAAGAGCCAGCAGATGAGGATGAAGGATCCAGAGAGGGACGAGGGACTATGGTCATGTGTTCTGTTGAGGAACTGGCTCTGGAACACTACAGAACACTTGGGTTTGATCAAGGTATGGCATCACATTTTGTTTGTGCGAAGTTGAAGGAAGTTAAAGGATAATTCACTCAGAAATTAAAGTTCGGTTATCATCTTTATAGCCTCATTGTCATTTTCAAACTTCGAAATGACAAAAAATGAGACATTTTGGAGAATGTAGCCTGCAGTAAAAAATGATGCAGAAGATGAAATCTAGACATCTACAAGCCTAGCTCTCCTTGGTGCATCAGATATATATATATATAATCATATTCAGAGTGGTTTCTGAAACAGATCAGGTGATTCATTGAAATGATTTGACTTAACCCTAAAACTGTATTTTGGACAAATGTGGGCAAAATAGTTTTGATTTATTTTTTTAAAAATACTTCCCTTGATGTGAGCAGTATAAGATTTGGCTACTTTTTCTAAGTTTGCCTCCTGAACAAGTGCTCTTTTTTTGACTCAATTCTTCAATGTTATGTGGGTGAAAAAAAATTCCTTAATCTTGTATTTGGGTAAAAAATGGGCACCCATAGAAATGAATGGGAGAAACTGTAATTTAGAGCATTCTAAAATAAGCCAAAATAAGACACCAGGTGACAGCAAAGTCACTTCATCTTTAGGTTTTAGCTCTAAGAACTTATTGGAATGATATTTTAATGTAGTTAAATAAATAAATAAATAAATAAGACATAAAAATAAGCATAATTTACATATAAAATATGGTACTTTTTGAAGTAAATAAATTCAAAAATACCCCAAAATAAAAAAAACACCATAAATGGATAGACAAAACATTATCGAAGACAGTGATATAACATTTATAATAAAAATTAGGATCACACCTGAGTCCTCTGTGCGCACATTTGTCCACAATTACAGGATTAAGGGCTATAAAGTGCATACGGTTTGAGAGGCTACACGGATGATCTGACATCGCTAATTACGTCATGTAATGTCACACATTTAAATTTCAGTTTGTTTCTCTCTTTAAAAGCAATATATGACTTCAGAAGCATTCAAATATAAATAATAAAGACCACTTTTATGATCCTTAAAGCTTGAAAGCTCCCATCCTCATTCATTGTATTTGCGTGGAAAGTACATTACTTTTTTGGTGTTTAAAAAATATATTGTTTCAGAATCATTTGCTAAGAATAATCAAATATATTTTCATAAAATCAATCACATTTGTAATTAAAGCTAGCAAATACAAGGATTCTCAAACAATTTTTGTCAGCCTAACCCCTTTGACCTAAAATATTTACTTAAAATACCGCCGGTAATTTTTAAATAATTTAACGACACGTTTCCATGTTCACGGTTTAATACTTTTTGTGAGTTTTTATTTTATTTTACATTTGTTTTATAAATTATTCGCTTTAAATCAACTCACCAACCCCTTCAGTTGCCACACGACCACAAGTTTGGGAAACTCTGCACTAGCGCATACGTTCTGCATTCTTTTATGTTGCTGTAATCTGTTTTCCTCTTTTAAGGAATTCATGGAGAAGGCTCTACATTTTCCACTCTGTTTGGACTCCTCATGTGGGACATCATCTTTGTCGACGGGGTTCCTGATGTTTCCGAAACCCATACCAGGTACAGAATAATTAAAGAAGGAATGCTGTGTGCTTCACTCGTTCAGGGTCACGCTTTATTGTCAGGTCATACCACCCCAAGAGATCAGTGATCAATGACTCTATGCCCTTTCCCAGACTTGTCCTTTAGATTTTCACACTGATTGTTTCTATGGTAACCGCGGGAAGCCATTGAGGCGCGCGCTGAGATGTTGCGCGAGGCGTCTGCAGAGACGCTGCAGGAGCTGATCGCTGATGTGTGGACCGCACAAGAGGGGAGAGTGTGTGCGCTGATAAACTGGGAGCGCTTCTCCTCTCTTCAGCAGGCACAGGTAATCACAGATTCTTTACGCCATGTTCGCTCATACATACCATCTTGGTAATAGCTTTCCGGCAGCTTCGGTCTACTTGAATGGGTCTACTTAACCTTTTTGCAAAGATTACTTTTTCAGTAACATATTTCGGTCACACTTTAGATTAGGGTCCATTCTAAAAGACAATTGGCTCTTTTTCTATTGCTGCCACACTGAGTTTAGCAATTGCTCCTATTCATTGTTCTACTGGTGGTCTGTCAACTCCTCAAAGTGTCTTTAACATCATTAATTAAAGGTACACTATGTAGCTTTTTAAAAAACACATTTTAAATGATGCATGATCAATCCTTTTTCCAAAACATGTCTTTGCCTGAATCACTATAGTAATCCTATTATTAGAGTTTACCGTATATTTTAGACCTGTTGGAATGGTTTTCATGGGAAATTGAGTATTTGCACCCCTCGCCCATGTTGTCCTGTCCAGTGTTGAAACCGTACTTTAAAAAAGTAATAGAGGGAATGCATTGACACGTGACTTTCCGCCGGAACAACCCCCCTCAGCCTGACAGAGTGGCAAAAGATCTGCTGCGTGACTGGATTTAATAGGGGAAACTGCGGAAATGCGACTAAAATCGAACAATTTTATCAATTTAAACTAAATGTTGGACTCAATATAGTGTTCCTTACAACTTACTAAAGATCCAGTGATCCATGGATATTGACATGCAGCCAGGAATTGATGAGTTGTTAATGTATATAACAATACAAAATATATGGGTATGGTTTTACAGCTAAATTC
The DNA here is from genome assembly GCA_030378365.1 of Hybognathus amarus. Lineage (NCBI taxonomy): Eukaryota > Metazoa > Chordata > Actinopteri > Cypriniformes > Leuciscidae > Hybognathus > Hybognathus amarus. The sequence continues at coordinate 488,861 of JAQIUQ010002849.1, forward strand.
ACCATATTGACACAAAATGAAAACTGCAAATCCACCTTTCGCTGACTGGAGTTCAGTTGTTTCTGTGAATTGCAGTGATCCATTTGCTCCTTTTTCTATAGCAGTCTGTAAAAATATACCTCCGATGTTTTGTCAAATCTCAGTTGTACAGTCAATCGCAAAGCTCTTTCCCATTTTATATGTGTTGTGTTTGTTTTTCGCGGCATTCACACTGAAAACATCAACGCTCAGTCTTTTTGCCACTCACTGTGAGTAACCATAGTAACTGCAGGCACTCCGGCTGGCAGGGTCCAAATGACAGTTTCAGTGCAGCTTCAAAGGGCTTTAAACGACACCAGACAGTGAATAAGGGTCTTATCTAGCTAAACGATCGGTCATTTCAAAAATAAATAAAAAATTTTATAAGCACAAATGCTCGCCTTGCTCTGTTCTGTGATGCGCGTTCGTGACTCTCCTGTTCGAACTCCTTCATCAACAAGAACAAATCTTTTTTCGAGTCATTTCATTCATTTGGTTCGTTGAATGAACAAAATGACTCGAAAAAGATTCGTTCATTTTTAAGAACTCAAACAATAATTGCGGATCAATGGATTTATTCACAGGTTGAGCATATGGGCAGCACAGTTTGACAAGTTCTGAATAATGCACTTCCGAATGCGTCTCTGTCCCCAGGACATTTCAAATCAAACTGATGCCCGTGGTAATGCACTGCATTTAACGTCCAGTAACGTTAACGGCATGTAACGACCGAAATAGTAATTAGTTAGATTACCCCATTACTGAAAAAATAACGTCGTTACCTAACACTGTTCTTTTAAACGCCGTTATTCCCAACACTGGTCTTGTCATATTGGTAAATAGAGAAAAGGTGCTCCGGCTACTTTGACGAATCACAAGTGAGACAGGTTGACATGGAGCAAAAATCTTAAACCTCCGAATCACCCGTTAAATAAAAAAAACACAGATCAGGGGAGAGTCTGCTGACAAAAAGAGAACGCAACAGAGCTCGTAATAAAACAAGAACCAACATTGGCTTTTTGGAGATCTGAGTGATTGTAAAAGTGACAAGAAGATTAATTGCCAAATGTAGCTCTAACAGAGTTCATTTTAAAGCATCATCTATTGAGAAGGGTCCTATTTATCAGCACAGTCACTCAGAGCCGAAGCACAACAAAAACTTTCTTCCATAAAATGCATGCAGTTTTATTTTTTGACTACTAGAGCGCCAAAAGTTACTTAGTGTTACTATAAAACTTACATTGTTAAAAAAAATCCTAGAGAAGCATACTTCTCTTAGTGTATTTTAACATTTAAAGTTGCAATAGTCTTTTCTTCCATATTGTAATATGCATATCTGAGTGAAATTTCTTGAACTTGAAAAAATGTAGCCTGGGACTTGATTTTGCCTGTGGGGAATTGATTGGATTTTTGCTTTAGCTACGGACAGGTTGTCCCTGTCTCGTGCCAGTAAACATGTCATCAGAGAAGAGTGGGAAGGAAAGTTATATTGTTTAAAGATTACGAGGGCACATGAATTAAAAAATAATAACGATGAGCACAGATTTATAATAAATAAGGCAATATTCCATAAAAAAACTTTGTGGGGAATATCAGTTTTAATTTTATGGTGACTTTAACATTTTCATTCGACATCATTCAAATATGAACTGATTATACTTTGTGTGCCAGATTGTTCACTACCGTGCACTTAATTTTGTTTGTCTGTTTTTAGAGTCTAGTAGAGTGTTTGGGTGGCCACTTCTTAAGCGGTGTGGTCCTCAGAATGGTAAAGGACTACAGGCACTGCAGAGGTGGACTTCCAGATCTGGTAGTCTGGAGCATGTCCAGCAAGAAGTACAAGGTGAGTCAGAGATGTAGCTTGCTAGTTCAAGAACTTTTAAATACTCCAGAAAGTAACTTATGTAACTGATTTAATAAGATTACGGTGTTATGAAACGATGGAAATGCTTGAAAACATTGCTTATTTGAGTTGTGTTCTTCTAGCTGGTGGAAGTGAAGGGTCCTAATGACCGTCTGTCACAAAAGCAGCAGATCTGGCTGGATGAGCTGAGTAAGCTCGGTGCTGATGTAGAAGTGTGTCACGTCACTGCCATTGGAGCACGGGGAGTGAGGCGGGAATGAGGCTGCTGTCACTCTGAGAAGAATGGAGACTCGAGCATGCATAGTTTACCAAACAAGCAAAGTTAGAAATCTTTGAAGCACACAGAACGGATTTAACGATGTATTATTTAAAACCTCAGCTTGGCGCTGATCTGGTTATGTAACAGAAGAGTATTATTAAGAAGTTTAAAAAGACTTATTCTCCCCACCTGAATTGTAAAATTGTTAACTTGCCTCATGGTATTGACTGACTGATTTTTATTTTTGTGCTCATTGTAAAGTGACAATATATTACATTAACTAATTTAAAAAAAGTACTTTTCTGGTGTAAATAATTTTAAAGACAATGAATAAAAAAATCACATTTTAAAAGTTTTTGTTATTAAATGATGCTTACATATTATAGGCAATAAGCACACAATTTTGTAGCTTTAAAAAAATGGTTTGTCTATTATTGTGATCAAAAGACTCTATATGTGTGAAAGAATGCACAGTTCGGGATTGAATGTGAGATTGAATAATTGAGATTGAAACACTCAATAACGAAGTCGGACACCCAAATGGCCAAATAGTGCCCTATTTAAAGTTTTTTTGGCGTTTAGTATGAATATGTTACCCTTAGTGTTATCAGTTAGTGTGCTCCAAAACAATAACAGAAATCACATTTAGAAGACCAAACCCAAATTTGAAAATGAAAACCAGGTTGATGTCAGAATCCAACATCAGATTGACATTAATCTCCAACGTTAGGACAGACATTGTTTTGGGTTGAAAATGAAAATTGGTTTGTCCTCAGGAGCAACCAAAAAAATGCAACCTCTGCAACCAAAATCGTAAAAAGTATGATATTTGTCTTTCAAATGTAGTGATGTTAAAGTAAAAAGTTTCCAGAAAAAAATAATACTCAGGACAGGTACTCAAAAAAGTGTACTAAGTAGTACAGTAGGCCTACTCAAGTAACTTTGTTACTGTCCAACCCTGGTTAAAAAAAAGTAAATAAATAATGTGTTTAGCTGTCTGCACAGTACTTCAGCTCACTCTGATGGAGTCTGTGAATGAGTATAATTGATGGATGGTTCTTATAAACAAGTTTATGAATGCACGAGAAGGTTTCCACAACAAATGTACAACTTTATAGCCTAACGTAAATAGTCTGTTGTTACAGTCAGCAAAGCCAGACTGAATGACCAAATAGACTGGTGTGTGTGACTTCAATCTGGCCATGCTGGGAAAACAATTGACCTCACAAACACCAAATTAGACCAGTGGAAACCATCTTAAACCAGTAAAAAAAACAGGCAGCTAACTAATTCAGGCGTGCTTTAACTGTATTCTGCTATTTTTAGCTATTAGGGTATGTTCTTTCTTCAATTCATGCTAATGTAGCTGTTCAGGGTAAAACTTTTTCCAGTGAGGAGAAATCACTGCGTGTACCTTTAACGCTGTGCTTTGAAGCACCGTATTATAGGTATCGTGGTATCCAATCAAATGGAAGCTTATAGGTATAAACGTTTTCTATTGGCTGAACGCGCATCCCTCCCGAGTCGAGACGTGACGTAGCGATCGCTAATTGGCTACTGGTTGTTGTGTTTAATACTATGGTTCTCACGTTACAGTATAACAGCTTGCGCCATTAGCTTGTGTACAGTTCTAATATTTAACGTTACTAAACACAAAATACGAAATATTTCAGACGACATATTCCTGGAGTTAAGCAAATAGTAAGTATACATATAAGTAACGTTACATTATGGGACTGTTAGTCATTTGTGGGAACTCTTATGCTCATGCTTGGCTAAGCTAGGTGTTAGCTTGTAGCAGGATGATGGCGAGGCCACATGCTTGTCTTATTTAGAGACAAAACATGATCTTTGAAGATTTTCTTTTTACATGAGAGGATAGTAATTAACGGGCTATTCTGTCAAACTGCTTTACGCAACTTATATTGATGTTTTGGTAGTGTTATAGCTAGCAATATAGGCTAGTGTTATTGTCATTAGCTAATGTGCAGTGTATTGTTAAAAGAGATTTAATAGACCTTATGCACAGCTGCACTACTTCCTGAACTTAAGCCAGCTCCTTGTTTCCTGTCTTCTATTATTGGCCGAACTTGATTAATTCAGGTGTGTTTGATTATTGTTGCCGTGACTACTGAGGTCAGGCACACCTGAACTAATCAATTTGGCCAATAATGGTAGACAGGAAACAAGGAGCTGGTTTAAGTTCAGGAAGTAGTGCAGCTGTGCATAAAGCCTATTATATCAGATCTATCCATCAGACAAAGTGTTGTGGTCAGTACAGAACCAAACCAGTCTGTCCAAAAAATACTGACTCCTAACGTTATTTTTTTCTTCCAATTTGAACATTCATTGCATCCTATTCAGAATGCTGTAAATGCTAAGGCTTTATTCAAAATTCATCTTTTCTGTGTGTGTGCTTATAAGCAGAGCTGGTCATCACTTCGGTTTCAATTTGACTCGCATATATTTTGTAATTTGTTAAAAGGGTAATCCTTTGGCCAAGAAAACAATGTCTTTTGGGGCCTGTCTTTCTCTAAAGATTTTGCTGATAATAATTGGCCACCAGTGACTTCTGCTCTAAACTACATGGTCAAAAGTTTAGTATTGCTTTAGTTTGTTTTTAAGGTGGATTCACCCAAAATTAAAATTATTTACTTACAAAGGGAAGATGTTAGACACAATGACAGCTTCAGTCACTGTTCTCTATTCATTCTGCCTACATTTTTTTAGTTCCACAGAAGAAAGTGGTCAAGCCGGATGAGTAAATGATAAAAAATGTTGGGGGTGAATTACTTTAGCTTCTACACTAACATCCTTGATTGTGCTATACTACAAACAGAATGAAAGTAAACATTGATTCTGTGAAGGTCACATTCACATCCGTTTTTGCATGTTTGCTCTGGCCACCATTAAAGATGCGATTCTTTTTCACATTTCCTGGTGTTCTCAGAAGCTAAAGTTGGGTAAACCTTTATAGTGGTGAACAGAAATGGCAACAAATTTATTTTGAGTTCCCAATTCCTATTTGCTCCAATAACAAAAGAAAAAAAAAACACTGGCATTTTTAAGACTTGTTTACTTAGGTTTTTGATGAAAACATTCCAGGAGTTTTCTCCATATAATGGACTTCATTTGGAACCAATCGGTTCAAGGTCCAAAAGACAGTTTCAGTGCAAACTGTTCAAAGGGCTTTAAATGGTTTCAGACGATGAATAAGGGTTTTATCAAGCGAAACGATCGCTCATTTAAAAAAAAAGTTTAAGTTTTATAAGCTCAAATGGTCGCCTTGCTCTGTTCTGTGATGCGCGTTCGTGACTCTCCTGTTCAATCTCGTTCATCATTCAAAATGAACAAATCTTTTTGATTGAATGAATGAAATGACTCGAAAAAAAGATTTGTTCATTATGATGAAAGAGTTTAAGCAGGAGAGTCACGAACGTGCCTCACAGAACAGAGCAAGGCGATCATTTGTGCTTATAAAACTGAAACTTTTTATTTATAGTTTAAATAAGCGATCGTTTCGCTACAGTAAGACCCTTATTCATCATCTGGTGTTGTTTAAAGCCCTTTGAAGCTGCACTGAAACTCTCATTTGGACTCTGAAACATTGACCCCAATGTTTCAAGTCCAAATGAGAGTTTCAGTGCAGCTTCAAAGGGCTTTAAATGACACCAGATGATGAATAAGGGTCCTGTAAGTCCCTGAAGTCCTTACAGGACCCTTATTCATTGAAGTCCTGTAATGTTTTCATCAAAAACCTTAATTTCTTTTCGACTGAAGAAAGAATGACATGGACATCTTGGATTGGATTTTGAGGTGTGTGTTGCACTCAAATGGAAGCAGCGAAATGCAAGATTGTTTGGTCAGGTTGTAAAGGTGCAAGTGGGAGATTTGAAGAAAGACTGTAGAAAGAGAGATGTCTGAGAAACATTACAAAAGAGAAAAGTTTAGAGTATTTGGTGATTTGGTTACTCCATCCATTCTCGCTCGCTCTCTCCGTTCTGCTAGCTCTTTTCTCTCTGTCAGCCTCGTTGTAAATTAAAAACCATTGGGGGAAGAGCCTTTTCCCTGTGACATGCGCAAGTTATGAAACACTCTTCAGACACATCTTTTTAGTCAAGCTTTTAATTTATAATTTGATTATTTTTGTGTATTTTTTATACTTTATATTTTATACTTTTTTTACTTGTTTGTTTTGTTCTGTACATGCTGTAGCACTTTGAGTCTGAGAAAGGCGCATTACAAATAAATTATTATTATGATTTTTTTTAAAGCATTATTTTGCTTCTGCTATGATAAGAGACATTCTTGCATGGCGTGTTTGTGCATTTTGGGGCGGAGGAATGAAGGGAGGGTGTTTGTTTGGATTAATTTCAAATATCAACAGTGTTCAACAATGATTTTGAGAAATCGCAAACTGCACCTTTAAGCATACTAAGTGTTTGGAGAAGTCCTTCATATACGTCACCGGTCTTCACATACGGTCAGATTGTGACCTTTTCATTTCACATTATAAGGTCAAAAAATGAATAATGCACAAATGAATTGTTTACAACATCTGTAACATGCATTTATAATTTGGTGAGGTTTTTTTCTTGTCATGTTGACAAGTCAGCAGGGATGGTCTGGTCTGTAGTAAAGAACCATATGGTGTGCATATTGAGTTGCATAACGGCTCAGCCTATCTGAGTTAAGCCCACTTCTTGGTGATCGTAGCCTGCAGTTTGTGGGAAATTAAGCCTCTGGAAGGTTGCCTGTGGGTGGGGGACCATGTTTTCAAGGAAATGTCTCTCACATTATCCTGAGGAACACTTTGTGGTAAATTACAAGCATCATTCTAGACATCTTTAATGCAGTATTCAAACTGCATGAGCGTCAACAGACAGGAGTAACACCAATCCGACAAATGTGTATGTTTCCGTTGGTCAGCATCTGTCGGTGTAGTGAGAGTAAGACTTTGGGACCACACTTGATTTTAATATGAATGGTCCTTGTCATTTGAATGTCTTAACACTACTGTTCAAAAGTCTCTTATGCTCAGAAATAAATTGGTAATGTAAAATTCTTCCAGTTTAAAATAACTGTTTTCTATGTAAGCTCCTCATTAGGATGAATGATTATTGGCTAAATGTTGACCTTTTGAAATTTGTGTTTTCCAGCAACTAACTATGGTTGTTCCCTCTCAGTCTACAGGACGAATAGAAACCCTTTGGCCATTGTGAGGAAGTCCATCACCAGATGAACACCCCTCCTGATCTTCTGTAGTTTGTTTTACACTTTCATGAAGATGGCCCCTCTCCTCCTCCTCCTCCTCAGGCTGTCACACTGATCACCTCCACTGAACCATAAACACACAATGGAGAGAAAACGCAGAAAGAAATGAATTCTCAAGCCATGCGTTATTCAGGCTTCTCTGCATTCTGGACCTAAACAATTTCATAAACTGCAAATACCCATTTGTTACCTTTGAGGACACATGTATCTTTAGATGTGTGATAACCAGAAACGGACCATGTTTGTACGGCTGTGCTTGCTTGTGGCTGCTTTGGGGGTTCAATTGCCTCTGGTGGGCACAGAGGAAAACAGAGGGCCGTTCTCAACACCCTTTCATCCACCTCTGAATCCTGATGCACTCTCGAGCTCAAACTGCTCACAGATCCTGCTGAAACTGGACTTTTCTACTAAAGTGGTCAAGCATGGTAAGTGATTTCATTTTACACTAAAATGTGACTTATTTGTGTCTGTAACAAAACAAATAGGATTTAATTTGTCTGAGGTTTGAGATTGACTGCGAGGTAAATGCTGAATTCTTCATAGGCATGTTCAGTTACTGTAAACACAATCATTTATGATGTAATTTAGTTTTTATTGTTGATAATGACATTTATTGCACGGAAAAGCAGTTATCAACTGGTTTATGGACTTTATTGAGGGTTAAAAGCAGCTGTTGCACTTCTTGTAATTTAGGGCAGGACAAAACGTGAACGCTTCAGGTCAAACAGTGCTGGTGAAATGTACTCCACTGTGTCGCAGCTTTCTCTCAGGACTCTGTCCATTCATTGGCTGGATCGTGCCCTCTGTTCTGTGTGTTTGCTGGCGTCCGGCCCAGAGTGTTGGCAATACATTCCTAAGACTTAATCTGAGTCCAGCGTTGTTTTCAAAGGGCAGATATTTCACTACATTGGGTGTGGTGTGGATGTGGGTATACAAGACCAGAACATAATACGTAATTTATAGTGGCCTGATTACTGCTCTGTGAATGCAGCCCTTTGTGCCATCCTGTTTAATTCATTCCCACTTCCCTCACCCAAAGCTATGAATTGTGGGATTGGCAAAAAATATTTTAATTCATTCACACTTCTCTCAACTAAAGCAATAAAGTTTCTTGGCAAGTTTTGTTTGGCGTTTTAAAAGTTGACCGCTACTTGTTTTAAAATACTAGCTAGTAGCTATGCATTATAATGGTTGAAATCATAATGAAAAGAAAGTAGCAACTGAACTTATCTGTTGGATTTTGACACATTTCATTAATGAAAAGGAAAACCTTTTACATTTGTTTAGATGGAGGCAGATCAGTTGAATGTGAGCTTGTGATTGTAAAAAGTGCGGGGTTTAAGCAGATGAAATGATTGGAGAAGTCTGGCATACATCACTGGAGGGGAAGTAATTTTCACTGGAAGATTGATGGTGCGCTCTATTTAGGGATGCACCGATATGACAATTTGGCCGATACCGATAACCGATAATTCTTATATTTGAAAGCCGATAACCGATATATAGGCCGATAAATCTAAATCCACAATTCACAATTTTTGAGAGCCTGATTATAAAAAAGTCTTCTCATTAAAAGCCAAGATACAAACACAATTATGATGTTCTTATTTTAATGTTGTGTAGCCAATATGACAGACTTGCGCTGCACATTTTGCACTTTAACTGGATTTTCCTTTTTGCAGTGATTTCAATCGTATTTCAAGCAATTAAAAGCATCATGTTGAATAATACCGTCTTGACCCTCAATATGACGTCACTTCCACACTTCAAGCGTTCTGTTATGTTTTGTTCGTCCGAGTTGGAGAACAAAACATGGACGCCACCCGGGCGGAAAGCTGTTGCTAGGGTAGCATTCATGTTTAGTTTATCTTCTGTTAGCAACACTAGCCACGTAAGTATTGCTGCATTCAAGTCCTCCTGGGATGTTCGTACATACGAGGTGGGAAGTCGTGTTTACGACGTGAGGTGCGTTCAAGTCAGTTTTCGCGGAGCAAAATGGCGGTGTAACTTCTTTTAATTTGAATTCGTTGAATTACACGAAAATACAGCAAGGTTTGTCAACTTTGCTATTAAAAAAATGAAGAACAAAGAATGCGCATCAGGTGTGTTTTTCTTTTTATGTTTTGTATTAGCTTATGAAGCCAATGTAAACTATCATTAGGTATAATTTTTATATTAAAATAATATTTTGCTCAGAGAGCTTGCTTTATAAATGAAAAAGCGTTACAATGTCAATGAGTAAACATTGAAATTCAGTTCAAATTTACCGTCAACAGACGTTGAATGAACGTTTCTCATTGACAGCGCCCAACTCGTACAGATCGGGGCTTAAAGAAAATCCCGAGCTCCCCACTGTTCTTTACGACATTGCGGTGGCGTTCAAGTGCGTTGAACTCGTAATTACGATACGATCTACACGAGATGGCTTGAATGCAGCATAACACCTGTTTGAAACAAGCCTTCATTCAATATTGCACTCACAACAAGACCAATTCCTATATCCACAAGCAGTGACATGGACGCAGTAAGGTATGGCTGTGATACGAGTGATTAAAATCGTCATTTAAAGAGTAACTAAACCCTGAACCAACTTTTTTTAGTTAATGATCTGTAAGAATTGATCTTTATTAATGCCAGTCATTGATTCAAGTAACTTTGTTGACATTTGTGTATAAAGTGTTTTATTTCTACAATATATGGTGCAAAAACCTCTTAGTGCTGCCCTCTTCAGGTTGAACGGTGGCTACTGCAATTGAATTTTCCTATTGGATGTTAGAGGTTCTTCGTGACGTACGCACGTTTCAGCTCACCACGCTCTTGGCACGGGCTACACCCTCGGCAGTATAAAAAACAGCTTGTTTCGTCAAAACCACTGTAGCGAGTCAGGAGTTGGAATTGCGAGTATTGAAAACGATCAGGATAGCGTGTTTAGCATCTATTTCGTCCCCTCTGTCTCCGCTGGGGTCTGCCTACTTTTTCAGCATTTTTCAAATATTGCCAGTGGGTGGAGTCAGGCTCTGACCAGGGGTTTAGTTACCCTTTAAACAACCAAAGCTGTCCAAAAACTATGAAAAAAATCATACAATTCACACAGGATTGGATTCCGTATCGGAATTCTTGTTCGGTGTTGTCCAAAATCCGAGCGGGAAAATCCGAGGAAAGGGGCACGTCTGGTCTTCCTAATCAGAACCCCGACACGTTTTAGTATTTTCTTTTGATTAAAGTATTACTAGGTCAAAAAATTTTTACATCTGTTTGGATAAATTGTTCACAATAAGATGAAAAACATTTTAAATGCATCTTATTTGCGTTTGTTTCTCTCTGCTGTCCTCAAAGTCACTAAACCCTTAATGTAGTCTGTGTCTGCATTTTTGTTTTGCATTCCCTCATGTACTATGGGCTTTGTTCTTAGTCGTGTCAAGCACTCTGGAGGACGGCCATATTTCAAAGCATTCTGATAGCGTCTCTGTTCAGGTTTGTCAAGCAAAGAAAGAATATGGGTGTTCCTCTATACCCGCCCTGGCCTAAAGTTTCAGCAGACGTTATTTCTGTTAAAGGCTCTTTTGTGGTTGTTGTTGCAAGGTTGGAACTAGGATCCATTTGAATGATGAGTTGCCCAAATAAAGACAAAACCAAGACGTTAAAGGATTAGTTCACTTTTGAAAAACGTTTGCTGATAATTTACTCACCCCCATGTAATCCAAGATATCCATGTCTTTCTTTCCTCAGTCGAAAAAAATTAAGGTTTTTGATGAAAACATTCCAGGATTTTTCTCCATATAATGGACTTCCATGGGAACCAGACGGCCCAAGCTCCAAAAGATCGTTAATAACAGTTTCAGATGCAGCTTCAAATGTCTTTAAACGACACCAGGCGATGAATAAGGGTCTTATCATGCGAAACGATGGGTTATTTCAAAACTTATGTCCAAAAATGTAACTTTTCTAAGGACATATGGTAGCCTAGCTCTATTCTGGAGGCGCGTTGCTAACGTCACGTGATACATAATTACGTTCAAAAGGTCACGCGCGACGTAGCCGGAAGTACAGAATCAAAATCGTCCGAACATTGTCATTTTCTACCTTTTAATTCCTTTTTTTTTGTAAACGGCGTTTGAGTTAGTTTGCACGTTCAGCCTATGTGTTCAACTTACTGACTCTGTACTTCCAGCTACGTCGCCCGTGACCTTTTGAACGTAATTACGTATCACGTGACGTTACAAACGCTGCCTCCAGAATAGAGCTAGGCTACCATTTGTCCTTAGAAAAGTTACATTTTTGGAATAAGTTTTGAAATAACCCATCGTTTCGCATGATAAGACCCTTATTCATTATCTAGTGTCGTTTAAAGACATTTGAAGCTGCATCTGAAACTGTTATTAACAATCTTTTGGAGCTTGGACCGTCTGGTTCCCATGGAAGTCCATTATATGGAGAAAAATCCTGGAATGTTTTCATCAAAAACCTTAATTTCTTTTCAACTGAGGAAAGAAAGACATGGACATCTTGGATGACATGGGGGTGAGTAAATTATCAGCAAAAGTTTTCAATAGTGAACTACTCCTTTAAGTGAATGCAAAGGTTTTTTCAGCAAATAGATCCTGTAGGATTTTGCAATGCATTTTATTCTCTCCCCGTCTCTTCTAGAGTACATAGTTGCATTCAACGGATACTTCACAGCCAAAGCCCGCAGTGATTTCATCAGCAGCGCCCTGCGAGATGTGGATGCGGTGAACTGGCGCATCGTAAGGAGGGACAATCCTGCTAGCGATTACCCCAGTGACTTTGAGGTGGTGGAGATCCGGCAGGACACCCGCAGCAGCCTGCTCACCCTGCAAGACCACCCCTATATCAAACGAGTGACGCCTCAGCGCATGGTCCTCCGCAGCCTCAAAATGACTGACTGTAAGTTGTACTGTACTTTTAAAACACTATCATTCAGAACATTGGCATAATACTGCTATCTATCATACCTTTACTAAAATGCAGTACTCAGTACACGGTATTATACTGCTTCCTAACCCTGTTCTTGGAGGCACACCAACACTACACATTTTCCAACTCTTCCTAATCAATCACACCTGAATCAGCTCATCCGCTTGTTATTAGAGACTCCAGCCATGAAAAATAGCCTTAGATGCTTAGAAGACCAGAAATATATGGGTCAGATAAGGGAGACATGTGCACTGTTGTGTGGCTCCAGGAACATGATTGGGAAACACTGCTGTACTGTATTTATAAGTCACACTTGAACCCTGCAGTGCTTTGCACTATCACAGAGGTTACATGCAATTTGTTCTTTCTCAGCTCTCTGGGGTGACTGCAGGGAGGAAAGTCATCAGCAGGGGGTGAACCAAATAGGAAGTGTTTATTTACTGCATGGGGTGGAAGAAATGGCTTTCAGAAGTGTTTGAGGTGAAAGAATGTTCTGTCTTTGAACACTGAGTTCTCCACCATTAGAATAAAAAAGAAATCACTCCTCTGCTGTAAATCTGCTGTCAGTGTTTAGAAACCCTGGGAGAGTGATTACGGTTTACTAGCACCGCTGCTGCATAATAACACTGTGACAGTCTTCTTTTAACAACATCCTAAACAAGCTGCACGGCTTCTGTATAATGCTTATGTTCACTGCAAGATTTTGCAGCATCAACCCCCAAAAAACCATTTAAAGTATACGCTACCATTCAAAGTTAATATACTACGGCTGTCAAAGGATTAATCGTTATTAATCGCATCCAAAATAAAAGTTTGTTTTTACATAATATATGTGGGTGCACTGTGTATAATTAGTTTTGTGTATATTTGTATATAAATACACACACATGCATGTATATTAAATTTTTTTTTTAGATTTTTATGTTTTTAAAAGAAGTCTCTTCTGCTCACCAAGGCTGCAATTTTTTTATTAAAAAAATACACAAAAAACACAGTAATATTGTGAAATATTATGACAATTTAAAATGACTTTTTTATGTTAATATATATTAAAATGTAATTTATTCCATTCAGAAAAAAAGCTGAATTTTCAGCATTATTACTCCAGTCTTCAGTGTCACATGATCCTTCATGTATATAATGTATATGTGTATTTATTTATATATATATATATATATATATATATATATATATATATATATATATATAAATACACACACATGCATGTATACATAATAAATATATATATATATATATATATATATATATATATATTTATAAATATAATCTATATACAGTATATACATGAAAATATTTCTTAAATATATACAAGCATGTGTGTGTATTTATATATTAAATAATTATACTTTTTATAATTATAATTATATAATTATATATTATGTGAACACAAGCTTTTATTTTGGATGCGATTTGACAGCCCTAAAAAATAAAATATATATATATATATATATATATATATAATCTTTTTTTAATTAAAACATGTATTCAGCCAAGATGCATTCAAATGATCAAAATTGGAATTAAATACTTTGACATGGATACAAAAATGTATATTACATTTTTGAACAAAGTGCAGACACTGAACAAAGAATCCTGAAAAAAAATTAAGCAGTTGATAATGATTCTTGAGCACCAAATCAGCATATTCAAAACATTTCTGAAGGATTGTGTGACATTAATGGTGGCTGACAAAAAAACGTACATATATTTTTGCCGACTGCACCATTCTGAATTAACACAGATGCTTATCAGTCGGCACCCCTAAATGCTAGCATATCTCACTCTCCCACTACAGAGCGTACGTAGTACAGCTTCGAGGTACTTTGGAAAGGTAATAAGAACAAAAATACATCATTAGCTGGGTCTGTTTCTCTAAGAATAACCTCTAGTCACGGTTTGAGAGCATATGTGCAAGTAATTATCATTTCAATGGTGTCTGGGTCAGCTCTACAGGAGCACGAGTGGGGGATTGAAATGTAATATAATTACAGTATATGCACTAGTCTCGTCTGTATAGCTCTAGGGGGGATTAATGAGCAGTAATCAGCCAGAGAGGGAAGACTGACATGTCAGGGCTGGTCATAGTGGTTTGCTCTGCAACTCAGCCACGCTTAAACGCCTACGATTCCTTTTTCTCTCTCTTTAAACCTTTATGAGGACACTTTTACATAGGAGAGTTAAGGTGATCACTGTTATTATCACTCTGCTCCGTTTGAATATTCCTGAAAGCACAGGCTACTCATCTCTATGCTCTCGGCGGAAGTTATTCACAGGGGCGAAAAAATGCTTTTGAAGGTGTAGATGTTGATTTTAGATAATTCTAGAATCTGATACTGTGCAAGTTTTGTCGGTTTTACAATAAGGATAGCCTAATGACTTAGGATAAGTGTGAGAGGGTTTCAGGCTACAACTGAACGATAGAACTGTCACTTTTTGCCCGTTGTTGAATTTAGCTGATTTAAATATGTCACCATGGTTAAAGGAGTAGTTCACTTTTAAAAAAACTTTTGCTGATAATTTACTCACTCCCATGTCATCCAAGATGTCCATCTGTTTCTTTCTTTAGTTGAAAAGAAATTAAGGTTTTTGATGAAAACATTCCAGGATTTTCTCCATATAATGGACTTCAATGGGAACCAAACGGTACAAGGTGCAAAAGACAGTTTCAGTGCAAACTGTTCAAAGGGCTTTAAAATATTCCAGACGATGAATAAGGGTCTTATCAAGCAAAATGATCGCTCATTAAAAAAACAAACAAAAAAAACAAAGTTTAAGTTTTATAAGCTCAAATGGTCGCCTTGCTCTGTTCTGTGATGCTCGTTCGTGATTTTCTTGTTCAAACCCGTTCATCTAAATTAACAACTTTTCCCGAGTCAATTTGTTCATTTTGTTCGTTGAATGAAGCAAATGACATGACAAAAGATTTGTTTACAGTTTGCACTGAATCTGTCGTTAGGACCTTGAACTGTTTGGTTCCCATTGAAGTCCATTATATGGAGAAAATCCTGGAATGTTTTCATCAAAAACCTTAATTTCTTTTCGACTGAAAATGAAAGACATGGACATCTTGGATGACATGGGAGTGAGGAAATTATCAGCAAAAGTTTTTTTTTAAAAGTGAACTACTCTTTTAAATTATCTAGCTAGTCTTAGAAGCAATAACAATGGGTTGAAAATGATTGACAAATTATTCTATACTGTCTTTAAAATCCTCGGATTGTTAATTTTAATGATTTTAAGACTTATGAAAACTAAGTGTGAAATAACAATTAGGAAAATCTAATAATAATATTTCCTTGTGACATACGTTGCTAAAAATGTATATGAAGAGTTCAGATGCAAAAGCCTCTAAATGCCATTTGAAATTTTCTTCTAAAATGATCATTTTTATTGAGCTTGTATATTTAAGTTCAGTAATTTCACTTAAATGACAATTAATAGGTAATCTTCATTGCTGAACTTTAATATACAAGCTTGATAAAAATGATCATTTTAGAAGAAAATTTCAAGTGGCACTTAGAGGCTTTTGCATCTGAACTCTTCATATTATATTTATAAAATATTAGCAGGGGTGACAAAGCTGCATTTCTAAAATTGCTAAACCCTGACGATTGTGTCTTTAGGGAGGGAATAAAATTGCTAATGAGTTATGAGAAATATGTGTGCACTTATAAAGTATTAAATGGGAAATAGCCTGAAAGACAGTTCTCAAGGAATTGAAGTGAGTAGGACATTATGGCATATTCAATGGGATGGCAGAAATGTCAGTAGAGGTTCTTCTATACATTTATTTTGTATATCCAAGACAAAAATAAAACATTCAAATGGGATGAGGTATAATTTATTGAGAGAATTTCTCATTCCTTTTCTCCTTCAGCGGGCACTGATGGGGCGTCCCCGTGTAATGACACACGCTGGGTGCAGAAGTGGCAGTCTTGGCAATCATCAAGGCCGCTTCAGGAGGACCAGTCTGTCTTTGAGCACTGGATTCTGGCATGCCACAGGAAGACACTCCAGTCGCCGGCTCCTACGGGCCATTCCGAGACATGTCGCCCAGATACTGCAAGCAGATGTGCTCTGGCAGATGGGACACACCGGTATGTGTGACATAATGGGAATTTGCGCTACCGTAATTAATGTTCTACTACTTTTGAAGATCAGGTTTGCGTTAAAGCCTGCATTTCTGTTTGTGTTCGTATACAGGTGCTGGGGTTAAGGTTGCGGTATTTGACACTGGGTTGAGTGAAAAGCACCCTCACTTTAAGAATGTTAAAGAAAGAACCAATTGGACCAATGAGAAAACACTGGATGATGGTAAGACAAATTCTAAGTGTATGTCATGAAACAAGTTTAAATATGTTTAATCAATCATATTTTATTATTGAGTGAACTTCTGTGTCATTTTTTCTTCAGGGTTGGGTCATGGTACCTTTGTGGCTGGGGTTATCGCCAGCATGAGAGAGTGCCAGGGCTTCGCTCCTGATTCTGAGCTTCATATCTTCAGAGTTTTTACTAATAACCAGGTAACTACATTCGTACCCATTTCCCTATAACATGCAACCACTATCACATGTCATTTAATGCAAGTAATTATCAGGGTTCCAGACTGCGACCAAATTGGTTGCATATGCGAACCATTTTTTAAAAGTGCGAGTTAATTTTATGTGGTCGCAAATGTGCGAGTGGACGCTCGCTCAACAGAACGCCGGTGTATCAGCTGCTGCAGTCCATAACTTATGTTCAAAATGAGCAAGTAGGCTACATCATGAATCCATTTTCCTACATCATGAATGTTTAATGATTTTTAAAAGATAGAGAGATGATGCTGATGGAAAGATGAAAATAGACAGACAGATGATAGATAGATAGATAGATAGATAGATAGATAGATAGATAGATAGATAGATAGATAGATAGATAGATAGATAGATAGATAGATAGATAGATAGATAGATAGATAGATAGATAGATAGATAGATAGATATATATATAGATATATAGATATATGGATATATAGATAGAATAGGATTCAAATGTAAATAGATTGTATATAATTAAAATGTAAAATGCTTAAAATTACAGATTAAAATTACAGTCCAAAATCCTGAAATTTGGCAATGATAATTAATATATTACAGGTGTTTATGCTGCAACCCAGAAAGCCTTTGCTAGCTTTGGTCCATTAAAACCACTATTCATCAGCACGCATTGATTAATCCCATGGCATGTAGCCAAAAAAAAAAAAAGTGCGACCAAATCATATGCTGGGTGCGACCAACTGAGAAAGTTGGTAGCACCAGTGCAACCAGTGGAAAAGTTAGTCTGGAGACCTGATTAATACTATTATGCAGCAAAAAATGCATTAAATTGATCGAAAAATGATTCAAAGAATCCTGAAAAAAAGCACAACCATGATTTCATTTCTACAAATATGAAGCAGCATAACTGTTTTCAACATTGATGGTAATAAAAAAAGAGCACCAGATTACCATATTAGCTTGATTTCTGAAGGATGATTCATGCGACACTGAAGACTGAAAATTCAGCTTTGCCATCACAGGAGTAGATCACATTTTTAAATTATATTAACTATTTTATATATATTTTAAAATATGACTATTTTTAATCAAATAAATGCAGCCTTGGTTAGTATAAGAGATTTATTTCAAAAACATTTTATTGTTTATGGATGTATTATGCATTTTAGCTATTTTTTATTTCTATATTTTATAATGTATTTAAGAAGATTTTACATGCTCCCTCATATGCTTTATGCTCCTCATATGCCTCCTCCTCCTATATGTTATTCTTCATTTCTTTATTCGTAGGTGTCCTACACCTCCTGGTTTTTAGATGCCTTTAACTATGCCATCCTGAAGAAGATAGATGTCTTAAATCTCAGTATAGGGGGACCAGACTTTATGGACCATCCATTTGTTGATAAGGTATGGGCTTTTATTCAAAGCATCCCACAAATGAACAACATGTCAAACAATTTGTCACACGTGTATTTTTGCCGGTACATTAAATCTGGATGATGCACTCTTCAGTGTAAGCCTCTAATAAAAGCATGACTTGTCTGTGTTTAACAAGGTTTGGGAGCTCACAGCCAACAAGGTGATTATGGTATCTGCTATTGGCAATGATGGCCCTCTCTACGGGTAAGTGGAGGAGATCAAGGACAAATTATTTTAAATTTAGCCAGTAGTACCAACATATCTATTGATTTTTTATTTATTTATTTATTTTTATGCTTCTTCCAGAACTCTGAACAATCCAGCAGATCAGATGGATGTTATTGGTGTTGGAGGGATTGATTTTGAGGACAACATTGCCAGGTTCTCATCCCGAGGCATGACAACATGGGTGCGTTCCTTCTTGTACTGACGTCTCACTACTGCTTTTTTCCCTGTGCAGCTTCCTGAAGAGGCCAGTGAGAACATGTCTATGCTTTTTGATCTGACCTAAAATAGGCAGACACCTCCTTCTAGACAAAGCTGGAGCTTCCCAGACTTCTCTCCTTTAGGAAGGAGAGTACATTTAAAGAGATTTACCGTCTTCTTCTTTTGAAGTGGTTCAGACAATTATGGATTTACAGTATAGTTGCACATAAATGAATGGCCTTCATGTTAATAAAATATTTAAAATAACAATGGAATCCCCTGCTGTAGAACTAGGTGATATAGCTAAAAACAGAAAGTAAAAATGAGATTTGGCCTTCTATAAATAGTCCAGTTAAAATTAAAAGGAATGTTTTCACATTATTTATTAATTAACACAAACATGAATATCTAATCCTTTTTTGAATTTAGATATACATTATAAAGTGTTAATATTTACCTAAATATATTAAATGGTTTTAGTAAATAGTATATATGAAAAATGTCATGCATTCATTGTCAACTGGTTTTACAAAATGAAGTTTAAATTGGAATTTTGGAATGCTCTCTAATTAGAAAGTAGTTTATCAACATATATTTAGAAAAGGTTGAATAAATAAATGCATTAAAAACATTGTAATGTTTTATTTTATCATAAACCCACAAAATCAGCAAGTTAGGCTAGTAAGAGTGATATCCCAATGTGGGGTTTAACACATCAGTGGAGCCATATAAAAAAGTACATATCTGGCCATGTGGGTCTGTAGAATAGACTCTGTCTCCACTGTCACCACATGTTTTGCTCTTTTTCTCACTCATCGCAATATCTGTCAGTCTGTCTTGTCTGCTCAATTGACTCACTTCCTGTGCTGTCTGTTGATCAGGAGCTGCCAGGTGGCTATGGCAGGGTGAAGCCTGACATTGTGACGTATGGCTCTGGTGTTCGTGGTTCAGGATTGAAGGAAGGCTGTCGTTCTCTCTCTGGCACTAGTGTTGCATCACCTGTAGTGGCTGGAGCTGTCACACTTCTGGCCAGGTGAGACATTGTTGAACAAAAACTGTATGAAGCTAAAATATTGTGCATTAATATTCACAAACTCACTATCCAGTCTACTGTTGTTGTTGCTGTTTTTTGTTTTTTTTTTTGACCATACATGTAGCCCTCAAACCGTATTCACTTTATAGCCCTTAATCCTGTAATTGTGAGCACAAATGTGGGCACAGAGGACTCAGGTGTGTTCCTAATTTTTATTTATTATAAATGTTATATCACTGTCTTCGATAAAGTTTTGTCTATCCATTTATGTGTTTTGTTTTTATTTTGGGGGTATTGTTTTATTTTTTTACTTCAAAAAGTACCATATTTTCTATCTAAATTATGCTTATTTCTATGTTTAATATTGTTAACTACATTAAATTATCATTCCAATAAGTTCTTAGAGCTAAAACCTAAAGATGAAGTGACTTTGCTGTCACCTGGTGTCTGACTCTGGCTTTTTTTTGAACGCTTTAAATTACAGTTTTTCCCATTTCTTTCTTTTCCATTTTCATTTTTTCTATTTCCATTCCGAGTTTCTAGTTTTTCACCCACTTAACATTGTAGAATTGAGTCAAAAAATGGTGTGTTCAGGAGGCAAACTTAGGAAAAGTAGCCAAGTCTTGTACCGCTCAGATCAAGATAAGTATTTTTTAAAAATAAATTAAAACTATTTTGCCCACATTGGTCCAGAATACGGTTTTAGGGTTAAATAAAAAAGAAAAACTCATTTCTTTCAATTAGACACCCCCACCTATAGTGCATTTAAACTGTTTAGATCTTACTCCACGGTTAAAACATTAGGTTAAAAAAATGTATGCCCATTAAAATAACTGTTTTCTATTGAAATATATTTTATTTCTTCCTGTGGCGCAAAGCTGAATTTTCAGCATTATTTCTCCTGTCTTCAGTGTCGCATAATCCTTCACTTATCTTTCTCAAATACTAATTTGGTGCTCAAGAAACATTTCTTATTATCTGTGTTGAAAACAGTTAAGCTGCTTAATATTTATATGGAAATTCATTTTTTTAAATGAATTTCTCAGAATTCTTTGAGAACAGAACAGCATTTATTTGTAACATAAATGTTTACAGACACTTGATCAATTTAATGCATCCTTGTTAAATAAAACAAATTTGACTTTAAAACTTTGATCAATAGTGTATGTTTGTATGCTTAACACGTAAACTAGCTGTATCCAATTTTAGGCCTTGAGAGATACTCAATAAAACAGCATTTTCTTTCATTATGTGAGGTGTAGACATGTTATATATCCATTTTAATCAGCGTTTCAAAATAGAGTTTCATCATAAGACCTATTTTTGCTGCTTTATCAGGGCGCAGATAGTGATTGATAGTGGGCCCACCTGTACTTTGTACATTTATTGCTATAAACACACTGCTCTTTGAAACATGATATGAAGTAGAGCTAAATTGGTTCTCTAAACCAATGGTTTTCTTCATAATTGTTTTTTTTTTGTTACCGTGGCCTTATGGGGAAAAAATAAATTTGTAAATTAAAAAAATACAGCCTGCAAACAAAGAATAACAAGAAACAAATTAATTGACGGAAATCAATCAAATTTTTTCAGCGCTGCTCTCGTCTTGTTTTCCGGTCTATACTTTCACAGCGATCTTACGTATTTATGAATGAACAGCTCGTTTTAAAATCTTCCCGGTCTACTGACATGTGAGACATCTGCTTTAAACATTACACCCCTCATGATAACTTTAGTTAACTTTACAAGTAAATCCACTTCACCAGCTAATTACTCATCGACAGTAGCCATGTTTCCATGGACACGTTTTTATCCGAATTAAGTGATATCGAATGAAAAATGCCTTATGGAAACGGTAAAATTCGATGAAATTTCATGAAAATCGACTCAAATGAAATACGATCCGTCTCATCGGATTTTCTCTTGATCG
Source organism: Hybognathus amarus (assembly GCA_030378365.1). NCBI lineage: Eukaryota > Metazoa > Chordata > Actinopteri > Cypriniformes > Leuciscidae > Hybognathus > Hybognathus amarus. The sequence goes on from JAQIUQ010002849.1 coordinate 510,578, forward strand.
ATATACGGCTAATGCCGATAAAAGCTGATGGAAACGTTATTTGCCGAATAAATAATGAATTGCGATTAAGTTTTATGACCTTTTATGGTTGCAACACGTCAGAAGACCAGTTCATTCCAGTCTGTTTGCGCACACATGGCGGATGTCAACAAAGACAGATGTAAGTGGACAAAGCAAAAAATAAAAAATAAAAAAATGCTTCAACCAAAGGGTATCTCCCAGAACTGATGGAGCGCTGTCGTTCCCACACCACAGTCACCTCCGCTGTCGTCGGGAATACGTGTATCGGCATCATCATAGCAATGTTTATAGCGTCGTTTTTTTCTTAGGTTAGTTTTGCTTGTTTTTACGTGGCTTGGTTGAATTCTAATGTAGAATGTGGTCTGTTATTTGTGGTTAACAGACTGCGGTGCTGCTAGTATAACACACCGTTGCCATGGACACAGTTCAGAGACGGAACAGACTATTTTCTTTAGCAAAAGCAATACTCATTTTTAAATCAATAAACTCGTTTTTAAGTCAATATTTTGTGTCAAATTATTGATTTATTTATTTATTTCTTTGGTTGATTTATGTGTAATAAGCAGGATAATATATCCTATCAGCTGGCACATACCGGTAAGCATTATTAGGCTTCAACTTGTGAAATACTTGATCATTTGTTGGTAGATGGCGCGATCCGTTTTGTCTAACAAAACTTTGTTCGCAAAAGTTTGCTTGAATGTTGTTCGATTCAATGCGAAAATGAATGGAAACACCTTAAAATGTCTCAAATCAATTTGATCGCAAAACAGCATGTGACGTCATTACGTACAGGTTTTTATTCGCTTTAAAGCCGTTTGATGGAAACTCACTTGAACCAGCTTTATTCGCATGTGTTTTTTTAAACGAATTTCAGATAATTCGATTGACAAATAGATGGAAACATGGCTAGTGACTGCAAAAATGGACAATATACTAAAGATGTCTGCACGCTTGTTTCTCTGGCGCATAAGGTCTATATATTTGATGTAGTCCATCCTTGCAGTCTGATGGCTAACCTAATTTTGTTGGTGTTTCCAGTTTATAGTTTTCATTTCCCTTCTTTTCTATCTCTTTATATATATTGCTTTCATTTGTATTAGTCTCTCATTGGTACTTGACCCCATCCACCTCTTTGCTTGATGGCCTCTGAGTGACCATGTGTTTCTTTTAAGTCTGTCTTCAGCCTGCACTGAAATGATATTCCATCAAGCCTCATCCATTTAACTGAAACTTGTTTATTTGTCTTGTCTTTCCAGCACCGTGCTGAACAGAGACTTGGTAAACCCGGCCAGTATGAAGCAGGCCCTGATCGCCTCAGCACGCAGGCTGCCAGGTGTCAACATGTTTGAGCAGGGTCATGGCAAACTCGATTTACTCAGAGCTTACCAGATCCTTAACAGCTACAAGCCACAAGCCAGGCATGTCTCTCACACATTGCATTCCTCTCTATGCCTTTACATTTACATATTTAGCATGTATTTACTTTTTATCCAAAGCGAATTACAAGAATTACACTCTAGCTTTCTGCTCACATATAATGCTCAGTTCCTTATTCATGTATGCTAAATTGGTCCATTTAAAATGTAGTCAGCGTCTCCATCGCACCCTCATTCAGATTTAATTACTTTCCAGCCTTTTTAACCTGCTTCATTATCTTGCACTGGCTCTCAGTAAGGTCATCATCCTCTAATGAATTTCTGATGGTGTTTTTATTCTTTAGCCTGAGCCCGAGCTACATAGATCTGACCGAGTGCCCGTACATGTGGCCCTACTGCTCACAGCCCATTTACTACGGTAGCATGCCGACAATCGTCAACGTGACCATTCTTAATGGTATGGGTGTGACTGGAAGGATTGTGGACAAGGTAGGGAATAATAAAGAGGCTCACTGCAATTTAGTGTAAACTGATATGCTCTTTCATACATTGAATTTTAACTTAAAAAATTATTGTCCCCTTTGAAAATGAGTTATGTTTTATGTTCACAGCCCATCTGGCAGCCCTACCTTCCTCAGAATGGTGATTTTGTAGACGTGGCAGTGTCTTACTCACCTGTGCTCTGGCCCTGGGCCGGTTACCTGGCTGTTTCCATATCTGTGGCCAAGAAAGCTGCATCATGGGAAGGCATCGCTCAGGGTCATGTCATGGTTACAGTGGCCTCGCCGGCAGAGAACGACGTGAGTATTATTACTGTCCATGAGATCTCCAATAAAGTGTTACAACATGCTATTTTTATTTTATTTGAAAGTGTGAATTTTCTGTAATTTATGTCAAAGCTTCTCTGCCATTGACAGAACTTTCCGGCAATCCATGTTTCACTGGTAGGGGGCGCTATTATACATCGTCTGAAATAGTACAGAATCTCTGGATCCAAAAACCATAGACATATACACTAGACGTCACCTTGGCTACGGCAGTTCATTGGAACGAATGCGTCAATAGAGCCACCATCTTGAAACAGGGGAGCCCCTCCACTTTAATGCATCAGCGTCAATGTAGACACCGGTCTAACGGAAATAAAATCACCATAAATCATCATAAATGCAATTTTTCCCGTTTTTTTGGTTTGTTCCAACGGTCAGACATGTATTTATCATTGATTCCAGATTGATTTTGTTTTTAAAAACATTCTTCCTAGTTCAGATTTCATCCGTGAACATCATACGCTGCACAAAAGTCCACCACCATCAATGAATTCGAAGTAAATGCAGAGATAGCAGCGTTATCTAGCTATGGCAAGATCCCTGTTCCAAGATGGCGGCGGTTTTGACGCATGCTTAGAACCCCAAGGTCACGTCTAGTGTATATGTCTATGTCCAAAAAGAAGCAGAAACAAGCGATAGAAGCATTGCTTAGGCACATGGAAGCTAACGCAACCATTTAACATTAAAATGAACATGAAGAGGTTTAGGACTGTGCAAGCTTTGGGGGTGAAGTGATTTACTCAATCTATGTTTTGATCATTGTTCTGAATCCGATCCCACCAGTCTTTGACAAAAAAATGCAATTTTCTCAGCCTTTTGTTCAAAATGTTGCTTTTTTTATTCAATTTACCATATTCAAGTGTTGGCAGAACGCATGAAACTAGGATTTTTATTTATTTATTTAAAAGCAGAGGCTCTGTTAATTCTTTTGATAGTATATTGCATGTTCAGATATTCATGCAACAAAATATTCTCGGGGCCATGACATTTTTGTGAAATTGATCAAAAATGCAGGCGCTCACTGGCAACTTAACCCACAGGCGGTCTTCGTTTCAGAGTCGCATCCTGTACCGTCCCGGTCAGAAGTGACCGGACACCTAAAAATTAAACTTCATCCATCCCAGTGAAACCAATATAATTTAATTTTGTTCTATAATGTTTATTCTTTTTAATTTAGTATTTTGAGACAATTTGATTGAATTTATTAATATTTATCCAATATTTATGGTCTATTTTTGCCATGAAAAAAAATATGTATGTATGTATATATATATATATATATATATTTTTTTTTTTTTTTTTCTAGATGGCTTGTACAGCTCTCTATGGAGAGGCATGTGAATTCCCCAGCAACACATTTTCTTTTCTTTTTTTTTTCGTTTTTTTTTTGGATTTGAATATATATTTGAGAAAATCTCAAAAAAGATTTCTTATTTAAAAAAATAAATAAAAATTTGTGAATTTTTGTGTTTTTGTCAATTTCCAATTTATTTTCTGTGGGAGTCATTTTTGACCAAAGACCACAAGTGTGACTATTGTTTTTTTAAGACCACTTAGCATGCTCGGATCATGACCTCAGTTTTTTGTGTGTTCACATACATAATGCCATAAAAGTCAGGTTTTGTAACATTCCGATGAAGCTGTGATTTTTAGAAATTCAAAACAGAAAATTTTCTGGTCATAAATGACCGAAGACCGCCTGAGGGTTAAACAAAAAGAACGACGGGGAAAGAGTTAAGGCCCGTTCACACCAAGGGGAATGACTATAATGATAAAGATATAGTCCAGAAAAATTGGACTATACAGAACAGAACAATATCGTCTGCTGGTGTGGACTTGAATATAGTTATCTTTATAGTTCTAGTGAAAATCAAGATCATGACCTGCTGTGTCCTGTTTTCCTTGTGTTTGCATCCAGTCAGCAATAGGTGGTGAAATGACCTCCACAGTGAAGCTACCGGTGAAGGTAAAGATTGTCCCCACTCCTCCGCGTAGTAAAAGGATTCTGTGGGATCAGTACCACAACTTGCGCTGACCCGCCCGGCTACTTCCCCCGGGACAACCTGCGCATGAAGAACGATCCACTTGACTGGTGAGCCTGAAACACCAAAAATGATCCACACTCAGTCAGTTTTTAGAAAAGACCTTGCATTGTGGGAAAATAATCTGTTGAGGGTAGCATTTCATAGCTGGTCTGTAGTACCATTTATTCATTTATGATGATTTTTCTCTTATTTTGCAGGAATGGTGATCATATCCACACTAACTTTAGAGACATGTATCAGCACCTTCGCAGCAATGGCTACTTTGTTGAGGTCTTGGGTGCACCAATAACATGCTTTGATGCCAGTCAGTATGGTAGGTGTTCATTCATTCAGTATAAAAAATTCTGTTTAGAAGATGAATTGTTCTGTGGAATAAGTAGTGATGGAATAAGGCCTGCTTAAATCGACTGTCACCTCTGTCTGTGTTTTGTAGGGACCTTGATGATGGTGGATAGTGAGGAAGAATATTTTCCAGAGGAGATTTCCAAGTTGAGAAGGGACATAGATAATGGACTGTCTCTCATTATCTTCAGTGACTGGTACAACACATCAGTCATGAGAAAAGTCAAGTTCTATGATGAAAACACCAGGTACAGAGTACATCAAGGCACAGGAATCTTGTGTGTCTATTCTTTGAAATATATTATTCATCAGACCACTGTATTGCATGTATCTCTGGGTAAAATGTTCAGTGGGGTCCAATAGTCTGATGTCGTTACTGAAAATGCTTCTGCTTCCTCTTATTTAATTTCTTCTATAATGAAAAGTAAATATAATAGTAATAGTAAATATAAGTGAATTTCATATTTCGTTTATTTATTATTTTAATCATAATTTTTATACACAGCATGACAATGTCAGTGAAAAATGTTCAGAGGTTCATTGTGATGAAAAAAAAATCTAAATGAAATGCAATAATGTTTTTCTAGGTCATAGAGGTTTCTTTAATATTTTTATTTTTTTCTTATTGCTATAATCCTGGAACCTAATATAAAATCCTAATATAAGCCAAGTCTCTAGGTATAAATAAAAATGTATTGTATTTCAGTGTGTTCTAAAGATAATAAATATATATATATATATATATATATATATATATATATATATATATATATATATATATATATATTTTAATTAGAACAATTTAAATTTTGTAATTTGTTCATATCCAAGAATAGAAACCACACTTTCAAAATGTGTAATATACATATATATTAAATTGTGCTCTTAGTAAAGTGTCCAGTTCAGGGCAAACATGTTTTTATCAAATAAAGGCAACTTTTGAAATGTGCATTACACATTAATTCGCAGGCAATGGTGGATGCCAGACACAGGGGGTGCTAACGTGCCAGCTTTGAATGAGCTGATCTCAGTGTGGGGTATGGCCTTCAGTGACGGTCTGTATGAGGGAGACTTCACAATGGCAGATCATGACAGTAAGATGATATAACTTTGCATAGATTTCTGTTAAATACACTATACTGAGTACTTTGTTTTTATGGAGACATGTTTTCCTAAATTCGATTTCCATAATTTATCCTGTCTTGTCGCTTTTCAGTGTATTATGCTTCAGGGTGCAGCATCGCTCGCTTTCCTGAGGATGGGATCGTCATTGCTCAGACCTTAAAAGATCAAGGTACACAGATCCCCTGCTGTGATCATACGTCTCACATCACTGCTGTATCCACGGAGACCAGCTAAATGCTCCCTTGTTTACTTAATCATCTTGTTATTGTTATCCATATCCTCAAATTTCTAGGTCTAGAAGTCTTGAAACAAGAGACGGCAGTGGTGGAAAATGTGCCTGTGCTTGGAATGTACCAAACACCCTCTGAGGGGGAGGTCGCATAGCGCTGTATGGAGACTCCAACTGCATTGATGACAGTCACAGACAGAAAGGTAATGGACATATATATATGTGTATATATATATATGCGCATACACATATATATGTGCATATACATATATATGTACATGTAAAACTCACTTTCTATTTTCAGACTTGTTAATTTAATGTGCATGTGTTTGGGATGTCTTTTTCCTATTTAGACTGTTTTTGGCTGCTGGACGCTCTGCTGCAGTTCACTTCATATAGCATGACTCCGCCCAGCCTTACACACTCTAAAAACAGAGTGGTTCCCCCTACAGGCACAGACAGACCATTACCACAGAGATTGGAAGGTGATTTATTTTTTATTTTCTTATAATTCATTATTTTTTATTTATTATATGTTAAATTTGTTATTTATATACTTATATATTGATCTGTTTTTAGTTAATTCATTTATGTGTTTAATTTATTTATATGCATTTAATTTTTATTTATTTATAGTTCATTCAATTTTTATGCATTAATTTACTCTTTTTAATAGTCATTAGATTTGCTTAAATTTCACTTAGTTTATCAGCATTTTTTTCCACTTTTTAAGTATACATTTTTTATTATTTTAAATATTTTCTATTTATTTTTTGGGGTAATTTATTCATTTAATTCATTATTTTTATTCATAAAGATATGATGATTTTATATATATATATATATATATATATATATATATAATCTCATTTATTTAAAATTCAAAATTGTTAAAAAAATGAAAATTGATTTATATTTACTTAATTTATAATTTCTATCATTTATTTGTATTAATCAATGTGTATAATTTAATATATTATGTATATAATTAATAATTTAATTTTGAATTGTTTTAAGTCATGTATCATATTTTTAAATAAATACATTTATTTCTAATTAATCTAATTTATTTTTGTTTAATTGTTTTGATCAATTAAACATCCTTATTATTATCATTATTTTGGCAGGTAATCACCTCTACCGTTACTCCAAAGTGCTGGAGGCTCATCTGGGTGACCCCAAGCCTCGTCCTCTCCCTGCATGCCCTCATCTGTCTTGGGCTAAACCCCAGCCACTTAATGAGACTGCTCCCAGGTCAGTACATATGACACCGGTGCCATTCTCCATGCAAAATAGTTCTAAATCTGACTTGGTTTGTTGGTTTGGACTCATTTTCTCTCAGCAATCTGTGGAAGCACCAGAAACTACTGTCAGTGGACATGGACAAGGTTGTTTTGCCTAATGTAAGGCCATATCGGCCTCAGGTTCGACCCCTGTCCCCTGGAGAAAGTGGAGCCTGGGACATACCCGGAGGTGAGAAATGAGCATTTGTTGTGCGTTTAGAAAATAATCAACTAGATATCACCCGCAAAATGGCCTTTTAACATTCAGACAACGCATTGCCGTAATCCGTGACTATGTGTTTCCTCAGGAATAATGCCTGGCCGCTATAATCAAGAGGTGGGCCAGACCATCCCGATGTTTGCATTTCTTGGTGCCATGGTTGTGCTTTCCTTCTTTGTGGTGCAGTTGACCAAGGCCAAGAGCAAACCCAAGCGCAGAAAGCCTAGAGTGAAACGACCACTTTACCTTCAACAACAACAGCAACAACAAACCCCTCACTCAGGCAAAACTCCCACCGTATGATTGGCCACATGCCACATCTGGACAAACTAATGGGGAACAGTCTTTCCTACGGTGTGTGTGTGTGTGAGGTCGTAACCCAATCATAATGAGATCGTGGACTCTGAAAGGCTGTGTCTGTACATTCTTGAGATGAACCAGCCACCTGTGCCCAGATAAGGGCCTTGCTTGGACAATGTTCTCTCTCCTGTCTTTATTCAACACATGCCTTTCAATACAGTGACCAAATAGAGGAATGTTTCCCTTTTTAATTTATTGATGATAATTGACCATTGACCCTTTGTTTGTATGTCAAATTGGACAACCAAAACCAGCCATTCAGTTTTTTTGATCAACATATTGGACTTTTCCACATATCTTAATTTTTGTATTGTCCAACTGTGTTTTTTTTTTTATATATAAAACGGTTGTGTGCTTGCATCTTTTGTAAATAGCCATCATGATTTTACTTTTTGTTGGTGTTGAATTATCAATGTTTTAAATATATCTTATCCGATATAAAGCAAGCAAACCTGCCTCTGTCCTTGCAATAGATCTTAGATGTCAGTCTTCATATAAGGTTTAGAATGGAAAAGAACAAGACCCTCCTTCATCTTGTTTTTTTTTCATGGGATGATTCAGGTAAACTGTCAGGAGCATATATGCCTATGGATCGGTTCTGTTTGCTTTTGCTACTTTCGATGATGGATGAACCGATTTGTTCTTTGTTTGCATAAGATAAATGTGCATAAGATAGATGAAGCTGTCATGGTTTGATTGTGTGGCCGTAGTCTGCCTCAGTGAAATATCACTTCAGGACATTTGGAGGAAAGCCATATTTAGCCAAACACAAGCATATACTCTCACCTAAAGGATTATTAGGAACACCTGTTCAGTTTCTCATAAATGCAATTATCTAATTAACCAATTACATGGCAGTTGCTTCAATGCATTTAGGGGCGTGGTTCTAGTCAAGACAATCTTCTAAACTCCAAACCGAATGTCAGAATGGGAAAGAAAGGTGATTTAAGCAATTTTGAGCGTGGTTGTTGGTTGGTTGTTGAGTATTTCACAATCTGATCAGTTACTGGGATTTTCAGTCACAACCATTTCTAGGGTTTACAAAGAATGGTGTAAAAAGGGAAAAACATCAAGTATGCGGCAGTCCTGTGGGCGAAAATGCCTTGTTGATGCTAGAGGTCAGAGGAGAATGGGCCGACTGATTCAAGCTGATAGAAGAGCTACACATAGGAAAAACAAATAGGAAAAAGAGGCTATAATTTGCAAGAGCTCACCAAAATTGGACCGTTGAAGACTGGAAAAATGTTGCCGGGTCTGATGAGTCTTGATTTCTGTTGAGACATTCAGATGGTAGAGTCAGAATTTGGCGTAAACAGAATGAGAACATGGATCCATCATGTCTTGTTACCACTGTGCAGGCTGGTGGTGGTGGTGTAATGGTGTGGGGGATGTTTTCTTGGCACACTTTAGGCCCCTTAGTGCCAGTTGGGCATCGTTTAAATGTCACGGCCTACCTGAGCTTTGTTTCTGACCATGTCCATCCCTTTATGGCCACCATGTACCCATCCTCTGATGGCTACTTCCGACAGGATAATGCACCATGTCACAAAGCTCGAATCATTTCAAATTGTTTTTTGAACATGACGATGATTTCACTGGACATTTATAATGTTACAAAATATTTCTATTTCAATGCTGTTGTTTTAAATTGTATATTTATCAAAGAATCCTGAAAAAATGACTTTCACAAAATAATCATCAAAAATGTTTTTGACATTTATAATGAGAACCATTATTAATATTTTTAGCAACAATAATAGAGTATTAAACTAGCATATTAGAAAGATTTCTGAAGGATCAAGTGAAATTTTTGCATTTTAAAAATTTATTTTAAATTGCAAGAAATATATCAAAACTTCTGAGATACAAAGCATTCTTCAGACTATCCCACACAATCATGACCTCCCTGTATTTGAATGCAGGTTTAAATGGACAAACAAAATACTCTTCTTCCTCTTCGTTCTAAATCAGATCAGCACTGTCTGCTAAGCAGTCTTGTAGTTGCCTGTGCTTGTGTGAAATCGACTAATTCCATTAGAAGTGATAGGGTCTGGGAAGTCTTTCTAAATCTAGGCCCTGATCCATTTTTAATGGGAAAAATAGCCTGTGAAAATGTCCCCAGTCTCTTTCAGGTGATGAAGCGTGAGGGAGGTTAATGACATGAAGAACATGGGAACTAACCCTGACCAGTTATCTGTGCTTAAATGGATTTCCCAAATCTTGTCATAACGGAGGTCACAAGTTCTATTTGCCCCCAGACCCAGTATCTAGAAAATTCCCAACCAGCTTTGGGCTCTAGGAGAGTGACAGTGAGCTTGTAGCGTTAGCACCAATGCCAAACTCCTACCCTGGGAATGCATGCTGTTAATTGTGGGATATCCTGCACAGTGCACATGATCTACAAATTACTTTCACAATACATATTGTGCCAACATTTGTCTTTTGATCTGAAAAGAAAAGATTATAATGCAAACAATCAAAAGGAATCCCTGAAAATGTTGTGGGAATTTGGGAGTGAAAATAAAACCACTGGAAGCGTAACAGTTTTAAATACATTTTTAACAATTAACCTTCTTGCAAAATAAAAGTAAATAGGTAGTTTCTGCTAAATTACCATCGTTTTTTATAGTTATTGGCAAAAATACCAATGCCACATAAAAGCAACCAATTTATCAATTAATTGGAATTTTTGTTTGTTTGATTGAGGTCCAAATTAGTAATTCACTATGATTTTACTCTAGGCAAAAAGGTAGATTTGATTTAATGACATCAAAATGAACAAATCTTTTTCCAAATCAATTCGTTCGTTACCTTCGTTGAATGAACCAAATGACTCGGAAAAAGATTTGTTCATTTTGATAAACGAGTTCGAACAGGAGAGTCACGAATGTGCATCGCAGTACAACAATGCGTACTTTTTTTAAAAAAATGATTGATCGTTTTGCTTGATAAGACCCCTATTCATCGCCCTTTGAACAGTTTGCAATGAAACTGTCTTTTGGACCTTGAATCGTTTGGTTACCCCTGAAGTGGAGAAAAAGGCTAAAATGTTTTCATCAAAAACCTTAATTTTTAAGGTTTTTAATTTTTTAAAAACTTTTTATTATTTTTTTTAAACTTTTAATTTTTAAAAAAACTTTTAATTTTTTTAATTTTTTTAAAAACTTTTATTTTTTTTATTTTTTAAAAAACGTTTAATTTTTTAATTTTTTAAAAAACTTTTAATTTTTTATTTTTTTAAAAAACTTTTAATTTTTTATTTTTTTAAAAAAACTTTTAATTTTTTAAATTTTTTTAAAAACTTTTAATTTTTTTAATTTTTTAAAAACTTTTAATTTTTTAATTTTTTTAAAAACTTTTAATTTTTTAATTTTTTAAAAAAACTTTTAATTTTTTTAATTTTTTTAAAAACTTTTAATTTTTTAATTTTTTTTAAAAACTTTTAATTTTTTTAATTTTTTAAAAACTTTTAATTTTTTAAATTTTTTTAAAAACTTTTAATTTTTTTAATTTTTTTAAAAACTTTTAATTTTTTTTCATTTTTTTAAAAACTTTTAATTTTTTTTCATTTTTTTAAAAACTTTTAATTTTTTTAAAAACTTTTAATTTTTTTAATTTTTTCATTCTGCCCACTTTGAATCAGACAAAATATTTGTACAAATGTAAATCTCCTAGTGGAACAGTGGAAGCGGGTCCAGCGTTTGATTGGTCTAACACCAAACTCCACCTTAAATTTTTCTGACCTAATGTTTGAACTCTCAGAGAGAAACAGAGATTGAAACAGAGCCAAATATGGAGGAGCTGGCAAAAGAGAGCATTAACTTTTTAACAAAGCCCTCACTGGACTCGAACGGTCCGAAGTTGGGCTCTTTAGGAGCGGTTTTCATCTTGCTGAAGTCCGCGCTGGGTGCAGGTCTTCTCATCTTTCCCTGGGCGTTTGCGAAAGCTGGAGGACTTCACTCTGCTGTCACTGTGGAAATGGCAAGTAACGTTAACTCTATGTGAATACTATAATGAAACAAGGATTGTTTGAATATGACTCAGTTTACCTGTTTTAATCACTGTGGCTTCAACATCCATTATGTGCACTAACAGAGTTATGTTGTCAATGCATCCACTGGTCATGTTCAGTTGTTGTTAAAGGGATAGTTCACATTGAAATATTTTTTTTTGGTATGTTTTAGCTTACCTCAAGGGCATTTAAGATGTAGGTGTCTTTGTTTCCGCAGTAGTTTCAATTTTGACATTTTTTAGATCAAACCGTTCTTGTCCGTCAGTCATATAATGCAGGTCTATGGTCACCACCTCAAAGAGCATGCACAGAGAAGTCAAAGTTAAACATGATTTATTGACTCGTAAATCTAAGTACATGTGGCCTAAGACACAAAACTAGCGGTTTGTGTGAGAAAACAAACAGTATTTATATTGTTTTTACCTCTTGTAACCACAGCCACGTCCAAGTGATCTGAGGGCGCGGGCGCTTTGTGGCTGTGGTAACAAGAGGTTAAAACGATATAAATACTGTTTGTTTTCTCACACTAACCACTCGTTTCGTGTCTTAGGCCATCAATGTGTACTTACATTTAGTTACATTAAGTCATTAAATCATGTTTAATTTGGACATCTCTGTGCATACTCTTTGAGGTGGTGACCATAGACCTGCATTATATGACAGACAAGAAAGGTTTGATCTAAAAATATCAAAATTGAAACTACGGTGGAAACTATTGTCTTAGTCGTCAATGTGTACTTACATTTACAAGTACTGTCCCTTTAACTTTATAATGCATGAATGAAATATTTTCACTTAGGCCTATTGTAATTCTGTGCATGATATTATATATGACACATTTCTATCTCACATAGATTTCTCTTGTGTTCCTGATCAGCGGACTGGTCATCCTGGGATATTCTTCTTCAGTCAGTGGACAAAACACATATCAGGCTGTGGTCAGAGACGTGTGCGGTCCTGCCATAGGCAAACTCTGTGAGATCTGCTACGTCTTCAACCTTTTCATCATATCTGTTGCTTTTCTAGTCATAGTCTCTGACCAGCTTCAGAAATGTAAGCAACATGTTGATGGGACCTTGGATCTTTTTTTTATTACTAATTGCTCATACAGTGTCATTATGCATTAGATCTTCACACTGATCAATCTCCATTCATTTCTCGCAGTATGTCTCTCTATGTATGAGTTAATCACAGGCTTGCCAGAATCAGAGATGCCGTACCACTGGTACACAGACCAGAGATTTGCCCTGTTTCTCCTGTGTCTCTTCTTCATTTTCCCTCTCTCTGTCCCCAAGGAGATCAGCATACAGAAGTATACTAGGTGAGGAACTATATTTTGTCAATTTCTTGCTTATTTCCGTGACTGTGTTGTTCAAAACAGTGTAATTATTGTTATTTAAAACAGTAACACTTTGCAATGGTTTCATAGGTTAACTTTAGTTAATTTATTAGCTAATATGAACTAACTTTATGTTAGTTAACTTTATATTAGTTATGAACGAACTAATGTTAGTTAATACAAATACATCTGTTCATTGTTTGTTCATGTTATTTCACAGTGCATTAACTAGTGTTAACAAATACAACTTTTGAATTTTAATAACGTATTAGTAAATGTTGAAATTAACATTATTAATGATTATTAAATGCAGAAGTATTCTTAGTCATTCATGTTAACTAAAGTAGTTAACTAATGAAACCTGATTGTATAGTGTTACCACTATACCTATAAAACATTAGTTTTTTTTTGTATTTGAAATAAAGCTGAAGTACTAAAATGACTAAATAAACATAAATTACAGCTAAAAAGAAATATATATATTTTTTAAAACTAATAAAATGACAAAACACACATAACCAAGTTACTAAAATTAAACCGTAAATGTAAAATATAATAATTAAAGCTAATTCAAAATAGTATATAGTATATAAATAATACTAAAATGACACTAATTAAAAAAAAACACTGTTGCGATGACCAACGCAGGTTTATTCAGGAAAGTGAAAAAGGATTTAAAGTTGTTAAAATCATTGAAATAATGGTAATTCACTGTAAAAAAAATATTTTCATGATTTGTAATCACAACTTTTTTTTCTTTAATTTGTCAAATCAACTTAGATAATTTATGTAGTTCAGATAACATAATATTTTGAGTTTCTGGTGATTAAATTAATCTCCTTCATTGTATTAACTCAATTTTTACATTTCAATGAACTTAAAATTTTAAGGCAACCAGGTTACTTATTTTTTTAAGTTAAACCAACAATATTTTTTTAAAGTGTTCCTATAATAGTTATTTTTCTAGCTGTGCTCAAGAATGTTTCATTGGCACTTCCTCACAAAACACAGTGTCATCTGATTTTTGGGCGAAATAATTTTAAGTGGTTCTTTTCAAAGATTTGTGTCACAAATCTGTTTGTATTATTTAATAACAATTTTATTTTGGATATAGTATGGAAATTGATTGGTCAAGACTGTGGAAACTCTGTTTAGATGGAAGCAGTTGAAACTGTAAGTGAATATAAAGACTGTGATTGTGCTTTTATTAAAATTCAATTAAAAATATTTCAAATAAGCATTGTTATTGCTTCTGCTTTTCATTCACGGTCAATTGCCATGACAGTGCACAGTATTTTGAATAGCTTTAAAATGAATCTGACTAAAGATACATTTTCATCACACATCATCAAGAAATTTGTTTAATGTCAACTCGTCTCTGATATTTGTTCTTGTTCAGCGTTTTAGGGACTTTTGCTGCTACATATCTCACCGTAGCCATTACAGTGAAATACCACAGGAGGCCCGTGCATGAGATCAATCTGTCACCTCTTTACAGCAGTGGGTGAGTGACCTATATAAAGCATCTATACCTCCTCATCATCATCTTTCCCTCTTGCAGTGCGTGAACAAATGTCTTGTGAACTTGCTGTCATGCTTACTGAGCTATGAGAGAAAGTAATTGCTTCATTTAGCCAGTGTTCAGGGAGTTACTTAATCAGATTACTCAACTCAAGTAACTAAAGTAGCGCTTTTTAGTTACTTTTAAATTTACAACAACATATCTAAGTTACTTCAAGTGATGCAGGTTACTTTATTTTCCTGCGTATTGACTGACTCCTCTCTCTATGTTGTAAAATATAACAAGTGAGAGGCAGAGGTGTTCTGTGTGAACATTATAGTTATTGTTGTTGTAGAATAAATGTTAGCATGCTTTTACTCATCTCACTCGCACAAAAACTGATTCAAAATCCCTTAAAATGAACAAAAACAGTGAAATGCAAACTCAGAATATTATGAAAACCCGCAATAATTAAATGTTAAATGCTAACCTTACACTCTTGGAAGAAAAGGTTCTATGTAGAACCTTAAACGATTTTATCAGCGCTACAAATTTGGAACCCTTAAAAGGTTCTATACAGAAACCCTTTTTAAGGGTTCAATAATAAGAGCCCTTTAGGGTTCTTTGTAACCAGGAAAAAGGTTCTATATGGAACCTTTTGGGTTCATTCATTATCATTTGTTTTGTCCTTTCCGGATTAAATATTTCATGTTATTGACAAACATCAAGACCCTAAAATGTATTTATGAATGCATGTGAATGATCACAAAATTCAAGAAAATGTATATATTTATATCATTTTATGTAGTTAATCAATATCACACGAAGAGTGCCATTTCAGTTTTTCTCCTCCAAAAATCAGCATGATTAAAAGGTGATATTAAGTTACAACAACAGTTTAATAAACAAGAATTTAATTACAACTACTAAATGTTGCAGAATAATGTAATATATGAATGAATAATAGCCTATAAAGAACCTTTGCACCAAAATGGTTCTTTCTTGTCATTATAGAACCTTTTTTTAGAATTAAAGGTTCTTTGGAGTTGAGTAAAGAACCCTATGCTTTATATATAGAACCCCAATTAACCCTTTTTTCTAAGAGTGTACATATTTAATCAGACTTTAATAACTCTTTCCCTGCCAGCATTTAAAAAAAGAAAAAGAAAAGTTGCTGGCCACCGGTAGTGTTTTTGATAAATTTCGCAAAAATATCATGGCCCCATGAATATTTTGTTGTATAAAAATTTGAATGGGCAATATATCAAAAGAAAAACCATAGCATCTGCTTTTAAACTACAACAACAAAAAAGGTTTATACTAACTTCATGCATTCTTATTTTTAGCGACACTTGAATGTGGGTGTTTCATAAAAAGCTGTTTTTTTTTAGCATACAGCATGCATAAGCAATGCTTCCATCGCTTGTTTCTGCTCCTTTTTTTAGCCTGTTTTTGATCCTGAGATCCTCTACTCTTGTCAGTAAAAATATGTGTAATAGCACCACCTACCGTATAAATTGGGCTGAAAAATTGAGTCCATGGCGCATAAACGTCATAAATTATGGAAAATTTCGTCTATGCCGAGTAAACGTTGTCATAATGGATGGAGAATTTCTTCAATGGTGGGGAAAGAATGAACCAATGTTCTTGCTGCTGACCTTCGATGATCCAATTCAACCATAGAAATGAGCAAAAATGTCTTTAGATAAACATGACATTTGTGTTTCATTTTTGTTTTGTTTTTATTGAAGTAAGAGTGTTGAACTTTCTTCTCCTGCGTCCTATTCCTCTGTTCCAAAAAGTAACTAAGTAATGCAATTAGTGAGTTTTTTAGGCAGTAACAATGCAATATTGTAAAGCATTACTTAAAAGAAACGTTCCCCAACACTGCATTGAAGGTTTCAGAAATGACATGTGTAAAACTGCCTGTTTAACTGTGATTGTTGTTATTATTGTTTAGAGGAAGCTCATGGGCTTCGATGTTCAGTGTTATCCCAACTATTTGCTTTGGCTTTCAGGTGAGTTTTCTTACTTTTATCCAACATACTAACATTTGACTCTTGGAGAAAAAGTTATATTATTTCACTGAATATGATTACTAGTCTAAAAATGAGGGGAATTCAAGTTGTTTTGCTCTCACTTTAATATTTAAGGTCAGGTCAGATGCAAAGTGTGAAAAATGGTGCATCTTTGAGGTGTTTTATTTATCAACGCTGGGGGATTGTCAAAAATGTAATAAAAGTCCACCGGAATAGTAGAATGGGGCAGAACTACTCTGTGTCCGCTGCCTGGGGCTGATTGATTACGAGGCGGGAATGGAGATATGAAAAGAGTACGGCAGGGGAATCGCTGAGGAATGAGCTAGTGCAGAAAGTTAGTTATTACAGGAAAAGTGTTTGTTTGGTGTAGACAGTGTGCTGGAGATCTGATGTTTGTAGTCTTGTGCTGATCCGGTGTCTGTTTTAGTGCCACGAGGCCTGCATTGCTGTCTACAGTAGTATGGAGAACAGGAAGTTGTCCCACTGGGTCTTCATCTCTGTGGTGTCCATGTTGATCTGTCTCCTCATCTACTCTCTCACCGGTCAGTGATTACAGCTCCATTAACACAACTCTAAATGCACTTCATATGCAAGTGGGTGATTCTCACGAAATCCAGATTTAGAAGGCCCCAGATTTAGATTTAGCCCAGCATCAGAATTTTTAAAATGCCATTTTTTTCTTTCTTTTTCTTTAAAATGCCTATTTTCCTTTTGCACATATAAGATTAGGGTCTGAACTTACTCTAACCATTATTTTTAGAAGATTTAAAAAAATATTTACTATATTATTATTTACATTTTTAGATGAAGTCCATAAAATTATCATTACCGCAACATGACATTACCTTAAATATATGGTATATGTTTCGGTAATGAGAACTAAAAAGTCATGTAGGTAGTCAAAACATAACATTTAGTGCACACATTAAATTACAGTAATTTGGATCAAGCCTCTCCTGAGCATTTGGCCATAAATTCTCGTCCACATCACAATGAATGTTACTGTACTGTATATAGTGGCCAATTGTGGTTACCACTATGTAAAATCAATTAGCTATAATGAGTATTCATCATGTGGGGTTACATGTAATTTAAATATTCATAAAAACACACATTTTATTTCTACAGTTCTCAAAATCCACGTACATTGGTGAAATGAAAATCTATAGGTTTACCAAATGATTAATTGATTAACCATTAAGATCCGTTGGATTAAATAATAGACAAAAGTATTAAACTGAACAAAAAGAGATGCAAATCAAAAGTTTGATAGTAAGAGCTTTATGAAAGGCAGTTACTGTGAATGAAACAATAATGTAGATGAAACACTTAGTTTGTGTTGTGAAAAGGATACTTTGTGATTGTGTAAATTGTACTAACACAGTTGAAAACATGATGAAATGTTTGAAAAAAGTGCACTTTTGATGATCTGTTGTGATATTAGCACTAAGAGTTTTGAAAATGTACACCTTACTTGTGAAAATAGTACCAAAGCGAATAAAAAAAACTGTATTATAAAATGCAGAAGGTAAGGAGTGTGAGATTTTTGTTATAACTATAAACTTTGATAATGACAAGTCTGTATTAGCTTATTATAATAATCTAATCTTTAAAAATGTAATGCATAGATTTGAATGTTTAATGATTTTTAAAAGATAGAGAGATGATGCTGATAGAAAGATGAAAAAAGACAGACAGATGATAGATAGATAGATAGATAGATAGATAGATAGATAGATAGATAGATAGATAGATAGATAGATAGATAGATAGAATATGATTCAAATGTAAATAGATTGTATATAATTAAATTGTAAAATGCTTAAAATTACAGATTAAAATTACTGTCCAAAACCCATGAAAATCCTGAAATGTGGCAATGATAATTAATACATTACAGGTGTTTATGCTGCAACCCAGAAAAGCCTTTGCTAGCTTTGGTCCATTAAAACCACTATTCATCAGCATGCATTGATTAATCCCATGGGACGTAGCCAAAAAAAAAAGGTGCGACCAAATCATATGCTGGTGCGACCAATTGAGAAAGTTGGTAGCACCAGTGCAACCAGAGGAAAAGTTAGTCTGGAGCCCTGATCTTTGCAACACTCATTTCAACATACCTTGATTTGGGACTTTCCAATACTATTTAGGACAGATAATATGCGAATTGGGACGCAACATAAGTCATTATTATGAGAAAGTTTCTCATTATAGAATTATATTTTTTACTCAACTGTGGTGGAAACGGGCTTCCATAGAAAACAGTTATTTTACATTTTTAATAAGTTCTTACTGTATTGTTGATCAAACAAATACAAACTTGATGAGCTGGAGAGACTTCTTTTCAAAAATGTTTAAAAAATCTTGTACCCAGGGTTTATACATTTATTTATGTCTTCTTGGCAATCTTGAGGAAGATTGTAATGTTTGATTAGGCATTTAGTTTAGTAATGAGAGTATTGTTTAACAGATGACTATTTTGTAGGAGTCTTTGGGTACCTGACGTTTGGGAAGAACGTTGCTCCTGATATTCTGATGTCGTACAGTGGGGGTGATGTGACCATGATCATCGCCCGGCTGCTGTTTGGAGTCTCAATCATCACCATCTACCCCATCATTGTCTTGCTTGGAAGGTATGTGATAAACTGTGTCTTATGGTTATTAACAGAACAGTTACATAGAGGAACTGACAACTCTATGCGTGTAGATCTGTGATCCAGGACCCACTGCTGCGGCAGCGACACAAACACACGGCGGTGACCGAGTCTTACGAGAGCCGTACACGTGTTGCCTTGACCACAGCCTGGGTCACAGTCACTCTTCTCATAGCAGTGTTCATTCCTGACATCAGCAAAGTGATCAGTGTTGTCGGGGGAGTCAGTGCTTTCTTCATCTTTGTATTTCCAGGTAATTTTGTACTTGTATCATTGATGCATTCCTGCATGTCTTAGAATTAGAGCCTGACCGATAAAGCATTTTGAGGGCCGATACCGATACAAATATTTGTTGATTTTAAAATCCGATATATCGGCCGATATTATTATTTTTTTTTATTATTTCAGAAACGTGCAACAAAATATTAGCAGATTTCCCTAACATTAGTTATTTGTAGTTATGAGTTTTAACTAAAATAATATGATAATGGATTTTAAAAAGAAACTTGTTTCTCTTGTCACAACAGAACAGAAGAATGTTAAAATATACTAAAGATCTGATAAATAAAATAATAATTATTCCCTACATTGCCTTATAAGCTACCTTATAATTGCAATTTTTTAATTCTTTCCATCAAGCTACATCAAACCATTTTCAATCATCAGTTGCTGCCTGCCTTCTAAACCTACTATTTAGCGATCTAATCTAAATCCATTACAGAACGACAGTCTGCAACGCACACTTAGCGTCGTTCGATTTCACACACATGTAAAAGGAAAACGAACTTTTATGCACAAGATACGTTTGATACTTTTTCTCTATGTCTAAATGTTCACTCCTTGCAAGATCTAACTTACATTTTACAATGCAGGGACTGTAACTAGAGATATGCTAGTTATAAAAACAGTAATCATTACTTTATTTAGGCACAAAAAGTTCGTTGTGGTTTCCAAGCTCATTAATGTTAACGTTAGCGGTCTTCCACTGATGATAGTGGTATTAGCTAGCTTTGTGGTTAGCTAGTCTATGATGAGCCATAATTTAGTAGAGTGCCCTTTGGTGGACAAATTATACAACTCCAACCCTCATGACATGGTTAAAGCGTGACTTGTAAATTTTTATTTTATTTTTTGCATTTTCATTTATCGGCCATTATAACTGCCTATCATTATAAAATGCCTAATATTGGCCGATAATATCGCCCTGCCGATATATCGGTCTGGCTCTACTTAGAATAAAATATTCCTCATGACAGGGGTCTCCAACACATGGCTCGCGAGCTACTAAGTAGCTCGTGGCCTGACTGGAGATGGCTCGCCATGGGACCGTTCACATATCGCATCTTTTGCGTGTTCAAGTTCGTTATTTCAAATGTAGCGCGCGGCAAGTTAATTGAAGCGAAGCGCTAATTTTTCCAGGCGCAGCGAGATGAAAAAATAGCTAATTTTTTAGAATGCCGCATGTTTTTCTCTTCACCGTAAATAAATCTTGTAGCAGAGCTACAGTACGTTGTGGAGAACACAGTGCATGGTTGCTTAGCAACAACATACGCCACGGGAAAATGTTACTATTAATAATAAAAGATAAGCTAATGTGCATTGTAAAATGTCAGTAATTTACCTTTTTCTGTATCATTCTTTTTATAAAAACGATTTAAAGGTTGAAATATGTGAGGTTTATCTACTATAAAACCTTTTTTGTCAAAATTTAATTTGAACTTAGTAGATAACATATTGCAAGTCACTCCTTTTAAAATCTGGCCATAATTTTAATGTTATTATTTTAATGTTTCTGTAAACAAAAAGTGCATATTGATGCAAATTTTATTTGTTATTTGCTGGTTTTCGACATTTATAGTGTTAGTACTTTTTGAACAGGATTCTGTGATAATCGTGATCATTTTGGTCACTTTATGAAATGAAATTCTCATGTCATTTCATCTCTCATTATGATGCACAATAAAATCAGCTATAATTGATTTTATATTTGACTATAATTACAGTATATTATTACAAATTTCTTGAAAAAAATTTAAATCTGATTCTGTTATTTTCTGTCATTTAAGGGTGACATTTATACAGTAGGCCTACAAAAACTGTTAATGAATAGCTGTTAATATGAGAGTTATGAGACATTATTTAAGAGATTTAAGTATTGTTTTACAGCTCCACTTTCATTTTTAAAAAGTAGTTCTCAAATGAAAAAAGGTTGGAGACCCCTGCCTCATGATATGAACCATTTTAATATGAATGATTTTAGCTTGATTCTCTCAATACTTTGTCTGAGCATATAAACATAATATGAATCTTTTAATGCTTTTCATGTTAGTATTCTTTTTTATATATTCACATGCAAACATTTTCATTGAAGGACTTTGCCTAATATTTGTGGTGCAGTCAGAGTCAATTTCTCCAACAATGAGGTGAGAGAAGCGTAGTTCTTTAGGATCCTGTTTAATGAAATTCACACTCATTCTATTACATGAACAATAACAGTGTTTTTATGCCTTGTTTACCCCCAGGTATCTTTTGATCGCATGGGGAATGATCACACTTTTCTGTGGCATCTATATCTTTGGGCAGAGCACTTCAATTGCGATTATGCAACTCCTAAGTGATGTGTAATTTTTTTGACCGTTACACTGTAAAATTTAATATGCTTTATCTAATCAATAGAATTGTGGCAACAGATTACAAGCAATATTATTAAATTTAACAAATTAGAATTGAGTAATAATTAATCAAATTATTCCTTAAAAGTTAACCATTTAAAATGAGTAAAGTTTACACCAAAAAATGTACCAAAAATATCTCACTAACAGACAGACGTCAAAGATTAATTAAGAACTCTTTATTTTATATTGGCAACATTAAAGACACCTGATGTTAACAAGCAGAATCACTGAAGGAGAAAACCGTCATTTTAAAACAAACCTAAAACAAACACCGATCAGCATAATGGTGACTTAAATTTATGTTTTTTTGGTTGTAAGTTTTACTCATTTTAAATGGTTATTAATTTGATTAATTATTACTCAATTCTAATTTGGGTAACACTTTAGAATACTGTATCTTACTTACTGCATAACTAATGGAATTAATGAAGAACTAGTAGGTAATTCTTTATTAACACTTAAGTCACTACTGTTAACTACTAAGGAAGATGTGTTAACTAATCAGTATGTAATATAATATTATGATTGTGTTAAGTATCAGTTAGTTAATCAATAGCTAATGAATTCTGTCATACCTCCTGAAGAACTACTATTAATTATCTATTAATTAAGGTTCAAGAAAAATAACTATGAAGTAACTACTAATTAACAGTCATACACAGTAGTCAGTTTGTCATTCTTCATCACTAATAAGAAAGATAAGTGCAGACATTTACCTATAGGTTCTGATCTGCAAATAAGCAAAAACATATCATGTATATTACACCTTATTATTATACTTAGTTCTTATACATTTTAAACTTACATTTTTTTGTATTATTTATTTTTTTTATTCTGTCACCTGATGGAGTTTTAGTTCCTTGCCACTGTTGCCTTTTTCACCTCTCTTCGCCTTTGTCGCAAGTAATTGTTGTGTATTTTACAAAGGTTTAGATGATTACGTAAATATATATAGGCTATATATATATATATATATATTATATATATATATATGTATTTTTTTCAGTAAGTTTGATTTGAGTCAGAAGTATGTGGTAATTCTTTATTAATTACTAATGGGTTCCCTATATTTTCACTTTAGAATACTGTTTCAGGTTCTAAGTAATTCCTGAAGGACTATCTAATAATTATTTATTAATTACTAATAAGTTCCCCATATTTTCACTTTAGAATACTGTTTCAGGTTATAAGTAATTCCTGAAGGACTATCTAATAATTATTTATTAATTACTAATAAGTTCCCTATATTTTTACTTTAGAAGACTGTTTCAGGTTATAAGTAGCCTAATTCCTAGATAATTATTTGATAATTATTTATTAATTACTAATGGGTTCCCTATATTGTCACTTTAGAATACTGTTTCAGGTTATAAGTAATTCCTGAAGGACTATCTAATAATTATTTATTAATTACTAATAAGTTCCCTATATTTTTACTTTAGAAGACTGTTTCAGGTTATAAGTAGCCTAATTCCTAGATAATTATTTGATAATTATTTATTAATTACTAATGGGTTCCCTGTGTTGTCACTTTAGAATACTGTTCCAGGTTCTAAGTAAGTCCTGAAGAACTATTGAAAAGTTATTTATTAATTACTAATAAGTTCCTTATATTTTCACTTTACAAGACTGTTTCAAATTATAAGTAGCCTAATTCCTGGATAATTATTTGATAATTCTTTATTAATTACTAATGGGTTCCCTATATTTTCACTTTAGAATACTGTTCCAGCTTCTAAGTAATTCCTGCAGAATTATTTGATACTTATTTATTAATTACTAATAAGTTCCCTATATTTTCAGTTTCCCTAGTCGTTGCCTTAAATACATGAATTTACTCAGTGGCATTCAATGCTGAGGAAAACAGACACACACAGTACTGTATATAAAATATACAAATAATCTGAGGTTAGTTTTGTATGACTGTTCAGTAGTTACTTCTTAGTTATATTTCTTGAACCTTAATTAGTTGATAATTAGTAGTAGTTCTTCAGGAGGTATGACAGTATTCATTAGCTATTGATTAACTAACTGATACTTAACACAATCATAAAATTATATTACATACTGATTAGTTAACACATCTTCCTTAGTAGTTAACAGTAGTGAAGAAGTAGTTAATGAAGAATTACCTGTTAGTTCGTCAATAATTCCTTATTAATTCTGCAGTAAGAGATACAATATTCTAAAGTGTTACCCTAATTTGTTAAATTTAATTAAAAATATTTAAATATAAAACACAATTTTTTTTATTCAGATAAAGCATATTCAGTTTTACAGTGTACTTCAACACAAGGACTTTTAACTGATGGCCTTTCAGAATTTTTGACACCGCTCCGTGGATTAATTGCTTGTAATGGATATTGATGTACAAATGTAATAATAATACAGCTCACGACAAAATAACTGTCATGTAAATCTGAATTATTTGTGGTCTTTTTTTATATTCTGCAATTTGGATGTCCATTGTCATGTCAGCATAGATCAATTATATTTTTGCGGTAGCTCTGTATATTTCAATGGCATCGCTGTAATTGGTGAAGTGGATTTACCAATGGTAGACTTAGTGAAAGCTATCATGAGCATTGTAATGTTCAAAGTGGATGTCATAACAAATGTCAGTAGACTGGGAAGATTTAAAAAACAAATACTAAAGATCTTACCTTTTTTAAATAACTGACAATGTACCAATGTTTATTCATCTGGTTTCATTTTCAACAAGCAATGACTTTAAAAAGAACGACTCTTGAAAAATGCAATGACAGATCCTTTTTCAATACTTTATTGAATAGCAGCACTCTACATAATCTAGAATTTTAACAAATTTAAGACGAATATAATACTTTGCATCCCTGCAATAAATCTCTACACTCACTTATAAGAGAGAAAGCCAGTATACGGAAACATACATGGGTATAAGAAGTAGTATTTCATCAAACAATGCCATTAAAAGTGACTGCTCATGTAGTTGTATTCATTTAATATAGTTTTGTTTCTTTTTGTTCCATTACTGGAGTAATATAAAAGAAAATAAGAAATGCACAAAATCCATTTAAAGTAGCATAGCTAAATTCTACGGCAAATCATTTACTGGACATTCATTTGTAACATGCACTCACTTGTGAGGGATAAACAAACCAAACAGAAGGCAGGATTGGTGGGAAAGGAACGCTGCAGTTTGGGCCGTGTTGGTTTCGCCTGGTGTTGAGTTGTTTACAGTTTTGAGCCAACCAGAAATTCACACAAATACAACAGTCTTACTGGTCAACAACATCAATTTTGAAAAATCCTCTACTAAATTTTGACTTGTCCTGAGAAATGAAATGATTTGATGCCATATGTTTAATTATTCAGAAGCAATAAAACTGATGGAATATTAAGTCAGTGCCACTCTTTCCTAGATCCAGTCAGCAATGGTCGACATACAATTTTCAAGATAATTCTGTTAGTACTCTAGTCTCTATCA
The DNA here is from genome assembly GCA_030378365.1 of Hybognathus amarus. NCBI lineage: Eukaryota > Metazoa > Chordata > Actinopteri > Cypriniformes > Leuciscidae > Hybognathus > Hybognathus amarus. Next base: position 536,095 of record JAQIUQ010002849.1, read on the forward strand.
GCAAATCACATTTACAAAAGCATTTCATCTATAGTTAAGGTATTGTGCTTTTGGAGCAGATGTTTATTTGGTGTGTTGTAAATGTGGCCCCTTTGACTGGGAGTTTGTGTCATGCTCATGGTTTGACAAAAATACCAGTCTCTCTATATCAGTGGTCCTGGGGACCCACAACTCTGCACATTTTGTATGTCTCTCTATCTGACTCGCTCGGTTGGAGCTCAATCCCTAACAAACTGATGATATGAATCAGGTGTGCAAATTAGGAGACATACCAAATGTGCAGAGTCGTGGGTCCAGACAGGGATGGATTACTGACCGGGCCTATAGGGCCAGTACACAGGGGTCCTTGACTACCAGAAGCCCGAGGATTAAGGCCGCGCAATCCAGTTTGGTTCAGGAGTAGTTCACTTTTGAAAAAACTTTTGCTGATAATTTACTTTATAAGAAATTAAGGTTTTTGATGAAAACATTCCAGCATTTTTCTCCATTTAATGCACTTCAATGGGAACCAAACGTTCAAGGTCCAAAAGACACTTTCAGTACAAACTGCAAACTGTTCAAAGGGCTTTAAACGATTCCAGATGATGAATAAGGGTCTTATCAAGCGAAACGATTGCTCATTTAATAAATAAATAACAAAGTTTAAGTTTTATAAGCTCAAATGCTCGCTTTGCTCTGTTCTGTGACGAATCTTTTCCAAGTCATTTGGTTCATTCAACGAATGAATTGAAATCAAATCAAAATGAACGAGTTCGAACAGGAGAGTCACGAACGCGCATCACAGAACAGAGCATTTGTGCTTATAAAACTTAAACTTTGTTATTTATTTATTAAATGAGCGATCGTTACACTTGATAAGACCCTTATTGTCGTCTGGAATCGTTTAAAGCCCTTTGAACAGTTTGCAGTTTGTACTGAAAGTGTCTTTTGGACCTTGAACCGTTTGGTTCCCAATGAATTCCATTATATGGAGAAAAATCCTGGAATGTTTTCATGTTTTCTCTAAACAAGGGTCTTGGCTCCCTGGAACTCACTGTTGGGCCCTATGTGAATATGAAGGCCCCAAAACCTCTTATTTCACTCTATTGTCACTCTTTGAGCTAATTTTTGTGTTTGAAAAGTATTGGAAAAAGAACTATTACACTATTATTACACTATAACTGCCCATTTTCAAGTGAGACTAAATTTTTTTAAACATTGCCTTATTTGCAAAATGTTTTTTTGCCTAATTATAAATGATCCCACAAAATGGGCCTAGAGAGAGCAATAGAGTATGTTTTAGCATTGTTATTAAATTTGAACTGTAAAAAGTAAAAACGTACACCCTTCACTTCTGACTGTAAAAGATGCACCTTCAAATAAAAAAGTAGATATTCGAATACTTTGCTTGATATTTGATATCCGTTCGAAGCCCTAATGAGGGGTGGACCTCAGTTCTTCTAGATCCAGGGGCAAGAAAAGTTTTCTACATTTTAAAGTCAAATAACGGAGAATACGATGTGTCAACACGATGCCCAAGTCATAATCCGTCCCTGGGTCCAGGTTAGAAAACCACTGCTCTACATGGCTCATGAAGATACAGTTCAAAGTATTTATAACACCAACCTATAACTAGTATCAAATGACCTTTACAGAAACACTATTGTCCATGGACAGCTGTAGAAATACTTTGCTGCACAGTTTTTGTCTTCTCAGAAGTTGTACCAAAGGGAACTGTTTGCAAAGCAGCGAATGCATGTTTAAATTGGGATGAAATATTAATCAGCCTCGTTTAGTTAGAAGAGACTGTTTATGCAAGTTGATATTTCAAATGCAAATGCGAATCAACCAGGTGAAGTTCCCAAATGCTTTGGGGAGTTTTAGTGTCGTCTCTGTACGTTGCGATGGAGGTGAAGAGGGAACTGGTACTGTGTCCGGCGTTCTCTGCTGCCGACACTACTTTTGGCTCAATATCAAATGGATACTGTGTAAACAAGTAATTATAAAAGAGAAGGGGACAGAGTGGGGAGAGCGCTGAAAGGGGGTAGTTAAGATAGCAGGGACTGTGACAGGGATAGAGAGGGGAAGTGGAGGAGAAGAGAAGGGTTTCAGGCATAAGGCGGGACCGTTCCACCCGCAGACTGGCTCGCTTCTCAGTCTTTGTTCAGGCTGCACCAGGCGGCTAGAAAGAGAGAGAGATTATCAGTGTCACTATCTATCGTGCATCTAAGAGGTCATCAAATAATAAGAATATCCTGTACGTTTCAGAGCTGAAAACATCCTTGTTAGTCCAATAAAAGCTTTTAGCTCAGCAAACGACTCGTTTTTCAAAGTGGGGAACTATGACGTCAAAGACGATAAAACACCGCCCCCGCAGAAGAAGATCAACGGCTTCAACACGGCTGGATTTGTAGACCGATTAAGATTAAAGAACGGTGCCAACTGTGCCATCTGTGGATATGTACGTATCTGACATGAATTGTGCAACACACGGACTCTGGGTCAAACATGTATGGGCGAATCATTCCGGTTGCCATTTTACAACATTGGACGTTTTCAAAACAATTTCCCCCACGGCACTGACGAGTGAGTTGAAACTCATTATAATATGCAAAACTGTTAACTGTTAATGGGCGTTTACTTCCAAGTCTTCAATGCGAGACGCCCATAAAAACCGAGCGTTTTTGAGCTAGGCTCAAAACTAGGGTAGAAAATAGCCTATTACTTATTCATTGTGATGTTTTTGAATGCAAAAACCAAGCGAACGTCATAAGTTGACCTCACACCGTGTCCTAACTACACGCGACGCCGCGACACGCGATAAAAGTTATCTTTTCCAATGTTAGTCAGAGTTTTTGTCCTAACCAAACGCGACGGCGACACGCGAAAGTTTCTAATTTAGAAACGGTTCCTATTTCTGCGACGTCGCGGCTGGCAGAATGGAGAAATTACACTGGTTATAAATACACATTATTTATTTTTAGTTTAAAATAGGTCACTGTGCCACAAGCAATAACGGATAATTTACCTCAGATTTTGAAAGCAAATAATAAAGCGTTCAAAAGAATTCTATGCAAGTCTATAGCTAGTTTATGACGAGCCATAATTTAACAATAGATAACGTCAACACTGCAAATTGTAAAACATACATTTTCAATATAACAGGCCAAGGAGAGATAATTGAAGCGTGTTTCGTCCGTTTTTATTTTATTTTTGAAATATTCGTTTATCGGCCATTATAACTGCCGAGACCGAATATTTTGGAAAATGCCTAATATCGGCCGATATATCGGTCTGGCTCTACTACATATGCTGGTACTTTGACCAGCTGAGAACTCGTGATCTCATTATCAAATGTGTAAAGGAGCCAAAACAGCGGGAGGGAGCGTCACACACAAATGAAGATCTGCGATGAGACGCGGTTCTGATGCCTGTATCAAACTGTGATGGGCAACATCGCGACTATGACCAGATAAAACAGGAATGTTTGAGAGCATTCATATTTTACTCAAACCGCACCAGAGCTTGTTCTCTTCAGCGGGCTCGTCCCGCTTGTTTTGTGCGCACCAGGGTTCGGATGGCAGCGTTCACTCTTATTCAAATGAACCGCACTAACAGAGCAAATCGCACCAGGGTTCGTTTCAATCAAACTAAACATGCCAAGTGTGAACACACTAAATGCAGAGACTGTCAGAGGACTTAATCCTGCAGGGCGCATAATGGCTGTGAAATGTACAGACATCTCCCAACTACACAAGATAATAAAAGTAGCATTAAAGGCTGATTTGGCACCATAGCCCATAACAGCCTCTACGGCAGGCGGCAGTGAAACGCACCTGGCACAGCGACAGAGGACACCGCCTCGGGCTGGCATAGAGTATCCACTTTGACATGCTGGAAGGCCTTGCAAGCTGCAGTCTGAAGGTGCCTGAGAGAGAAGAAGGAGCAAAATAAACACAGTTCCAGAACTCTGATATCTTCAGATGGAAAGTAGCATCAATAATATAGCCTACTGTAAAAGTGGATTCTGAATGTAACTTCCAAAAAAAAACCACTGGTATCTTTGATAATTACGTTTGATATGTAAATAGCCTACTAAAGCTACGTTATTATTTGAAAAACAAGTGTTTGTAAAGGCGTGATCACATTTCTCAGACAGAAAAAGGTCCACTGTCAATAGTGTAGTGATGTATGAAGCTCACAGAAGTCACTTTCAAACCAGTCTGTTTCAAACCAAGCAGCTTTCTGTTACCGGGTTTCTGCAGGTATCTCCAAATAAAATTTAATGCCGTTTAATTCCATTTGAAAATGTTTTAATGCCATATATGACCCATGACTAACCACGTATACATACAGATGCAATGATTAATGCATCCATGTCCCGGATATAATTATAAAATATGATTTTAAAAGTGACCTATAACATTGACGATGCAATACACTTTAATTTTGTTAGTGCTTATAAAATTAGGCGAGAGTATAAAAAATAAAATATTTGGAGAGAGAGATGTTTATAATGTGACAATTTATTTTACAATTATTAAAGGGTAATTCCACCCTGGAAAGATGAATGTGTATTTAAAATGGGTAATTTATGTAGAAGAAATGTGAAATTATTTTTGAATTTAGAGCTTTCTAGACTGAGAAAAGACAGAAAATGTATTTTTGGCTTATGTGGGTGAAAAACAACAACTCCCAGAATGCCCCTGCTTCGCTGCCCTAGGAGGCCACGCCTACCGGTAAACACGCAAGTAGGTAAACAACAAGTCTAGGCTACTAGTGATTCTCCGTGATGCGTCTGCCTGAAAATGTGTTTCGAGATCGCCCAAAAATGTCCGGGATTTCGGCTTTTGTGTTCTACAGGCGTCATTCACCATGTTTACTGTGGCGAACGGGACGAGTGAGAGCTGTGTGGACTGGAGAACGACGCGAGCGAGTCATGTTTACTGTGGCGAACGGGACGAGTGAGAGCTGTGTGGACTGGAGAACGACGCGAGCGAGTCATGTTTACTGTGGCGAACGGGACGAGTGAGAGCTGTGTGGACTGGAGAACGACGTGAGCGAGTCATGTTTACTGTGGCGAGCGGGACGAGTGAGAGCTGTGTGGACTGGAGAACGACGCGAGCGAGTCATGTTTCACTGTGGCGAGCGGGACGAGTGAGAGCTGTGTGGACTGGAGAACGACGCGAGCGAGTCATGTTTACTGTGGCGAGCGGGACGAGTGAGAGCTGTGTGGACTGGAGAACGACGCGAGCGAGTCATGTTTACTGTGGCGAGCGGGACGAGTGAGAGCTGTGTGGACTGGAGAACGACGCGAGCGAGTCATGTTTACTCTAGCGAGCGGGGACGAGTGAGAGCTGTGTGGAGAACGACGCGAGGCCGGTGGCGTGATTATCGATGAGCGGCAACTGAGACGTAAGTTACTGGTCTTGTATCTCTCACGGAGGAGTGGAAATTTTCTTAGCAATGTTAAAACCCACATCAACAGATCACTTGTTTAGTGTTCATGTAAACACTACATTCAGATTCAGCAATCAGAATGAATTTAGTTAGATTAAAACAAAAACGACTGCAGAAAGCAAAAGCTGAATCCCAGACATCGATGGCCGGACATATCCGGAAAAAGAGGATGGTAACACCTAAAGCTACAACTCAGCTTTCTCCACAGGACAATAGCCTGCCTAGCTTAGCTTAGCTTCCAAAAAAGATGTGTAATCCCAATCCTCCATAATGCATCCGTCTGCGTATTCAGTCCTCGTCTATATTTTCAAAACATTTCTGCGGTGAAATCAGACACACTGGCTCTGATGTGTGATAGGTCTGTTAGCGCATTAGGCCCAACCCCCTATGGGCGGGTTTGAAATGGTGAGATCTTGTGCTTGTAGTTTTTCCCTAAATCCCCTCTCTTACACTTCCGCCAACAATGACGTAAAATGACGATTTTTGCGTCATTGTAGGAGGAAGTGAAAAAGGTAAATAGCAGATTTCTCTCGTCTCAGGGGAAAATGAGAAAGTGTTGCACCACCATTCAATAGTATGACTGGGTTTCTAACAATGGAAAGCTTAATGCAAATGGGTGGAGTTGCCCTTTAATCATGAAGGCTATATTCAAATACATTTATATAAAATTATCTTCAAAACGAAAAAAAATTAAAATAATGCCAGTAAGAATCAAATTTAATGATTTTTAATGCCTTTTAAGGCCTTAATTTTCACAAAATCCATTTAAGGACTTTTAATGCTTTTTAATGCCCTGCGGAAACCCTGTGTTAGGTGTGGGGAAAAATTTATTCTTAGATGCATTGACGATGCGGACGTGGACCATTATGAATTCTGATTCACAAATGTCAAAATCGATTTTCCCCAAAAAAAATAAAATAATTATATATATTTATAATAACGGAAATATTGACGGAACTCAGAAGTGCGGACCTGCATTGTATGAATGATAAAATATTAAAATTGAAACTCCTGTGGAAACAAAGACACCTACATCTTGGATGCTCTTGAGGTAAGCTAAAACATACCAAAAATTAATTTCAAAGTGAACTATCCCTTTAACTTCTGAATCGAGAGGAGCAGAGTTAAGAGCGAAGATCCTAGTGAACACAACAAACACACAGTCACACACAGGGAGAAAAGGTGTTTTACCTCTTCCACTCCTCCTCTCCGTCCCAGAACTCTGATACACCACAAAGGAAAGGCCGTCAGGCAGCCGCACAGCCGTCACACTGGAGAGAGGTGAACAATGAAAAAACACTACACACTTACAATCTCATGTTTCACCAAAAAACAGATTCAGAAAGCTGAGGGAAAACAATGTTAGAAACAAACAGAAAACAAGGATAACGTTTTCAAAGAGACGGAAATTACCCTGCCATATTGAAAACGTTAAAGCATAATTATTCATTGTACTGTATGACACTCCACTTGATGGCAGTAACTTCTCAGATATTTCTGTTCGGCTACAGCTGCAGCCCTTTAGGTAACAAAACAGCAATGATTAGCATGAGCTCGATAAATCAACAAGTCTAAACATTAGCAGGTTCTCGCAACTCCCACAGACTCCTCAAACTTTCAGCAAACTGCTTTTCATCGCTTTCTGGATGGGGAAATGATTCAAGCTGTGCTCAAGCTTGGGTCGCCCACATGTTAGAACCGGTCAGGTCAGGTCTCCAGCAGACATTTAAAGCAACGTAAATCTAAAAACGAAATCTAATTCAAAATAGTATAGTGTATCAATGATTAAAATAACACTGTGCAAGTGGAAAGCGAAAGTCATTTAAGATTATGAAGACGTGATTTTTTCTTGCTCCAATGGATCCCTCAAAAAATGTGCATTGAGAAAGTAAATAGGTTCAATTTTGATGTTATGTTGTACTTTAATAACTGCACAGAATTATTATTGTTGCTAAACAGTGAACAAAAGTATCTGAACAGTGAGTTACAAGTTAATCTGAATAAAATGTGCCGTAGTAGAAATAAAAGAGCATTTCAATCACCGTTTCACGAACAGAACATGAGAGGAGGAAAGTTGAAAGAGAATAAGGGAGGCTACAGAGATGACAGTTCAGCAGAGAAGCTTGCAGATGTTCTCACTGATCAATTATTCACTAGTCTGATGTGAATCATGGACGGCAGTAAATGCTCCCCCTCTCAGAGAACAGTCTCAGGGAGCTTACACAATAAAGGACCTCTTTTACTCACTGCTCACACCATTATTTTATACAGTGGGGCTGAAAAATGCTCCGGTCATGGCCTGACCAAACAAAATAAAAATGAAGCAAACCACAGTTCAAATGTTTGTGGTTATTAAGATTTTTTTTTTTTAAGTCTCTTATGCTCACCAAGGCTGCATTTATTTGATCACAATTACAGTACTGTAATATTGTGAAACATTATTACAATTTGATAACTGCTTTCTATATTAAATTGTTCAAATTGTATTTGTATTTGTGATGGCAAAGCCGATTTGGTGCTCAATTCATTTCTTTATTCACTTATGCTACTTTTTTTGTGGAAACCATTTTTTTTTTCAGTTCAAAAGCATTTATTTTAAAAATGGTTTGTAACAATGTAAAAGCCTTTTCTGTCACTTTAAATCAACTTAATGTATCCTTGCTGAATAATTTAATTATTAACTAAAAAAAAATCTTACTGATCCCAATCTTTTGAACTATAGTTTATCCAGGTTTACCCAGGGGAAAACTGAGTAACTTACTGATTTTAAAGTAGTTCAGGACGATTTGTAAACACTATCAGAAAAACGGCAATTGTTTAACCAGTTTCATCATTAATTCTTGAACTAGAATAGGGATGGGACGGTATGAAAATTTTATATCACGATTATAGTGTCCAAAATTATCGTGATTATCAATATTATCACGGTTTTGTTAAAATTACATGAAAGTTTTCAAAAAGAACTGATACTCACACTGAAAACATTTCAACAAGTTTTATAATTGAAAATCAACAAACAATAAAACAAGCAGCTCTATGCAGTTTTTTAAGCAAGATTCTATTCTATGGCATTTCCTTCTTTATAATGCCCGTCGTCAATAGCAACGCATTATTACACAGCGCACATCCATATCAAAACGGACGCACGCTCTCGTTTCATTCAAATACAACTTGCCGTCTTGCGTCTCCGGTTTTTGATTGTATGGAAAATGAAATCAGAGTTGATTTATTGTTTACAGAGTTTGATAATATTGGTGTGATATATCTTGTCTGGACGATTGTTTTATAAAATGTATTTATAAACAGGTAGCCTAAGATTTAAAACATAAGCTAATCTCATTATCAATTCAATACATCCCTGTAATTATGTGGTAAAAATTAAATCAGTGTTATACGTGATTTATCTATACATTACTATACTTTAAAATGTCACTCTTCATAAGACTTATTTGAAGTTGTTCGTTCATCTTTGGCTCAAAGCCACTTGCTACAAACTTTTCTTCGCGGAAACTTCACGTCTATTTCAAGTCAGTGACACGAAATGTTTAAACTCAAAACAACATTTTTTGCCCAATTGTTTCCCAGAAGTAGTTTTGGTTTGAGGTTGAAGTTAACTTGCCTTGCGTTCGCTATACAACAGTGGTGGTCAGATGATTCGGCAGATTTGAAGTGTTTCTTTTGCACAGTGACTTTTTGTTCGGCAGACAGGGTGACTATCCTCGATCAAGTTTTCCTCAGGACTTTTGTAAAAGCCAAATATGACCACACCTCAGATTTGGTCCTCTTAAAAGGCTGGAAAGTCTCCCGAGCACAGTCACTGCCTTCCGCCATTCCTTCTCGAATAGTAATTAATAAAAAATAAAAAAAACATTGCGTGCAGCGCGCCTGCGTCAGACTGGCCGACGGGATTTACTGTACAGTGAGTTATAAAAATCGCGATAATCAAACACGGTTTTAATGATAATTCAATTTTAAACGATAATACTAACCATCAGTATATTTTATCGTGGTTTATCAGTGAAACCGGTTCTCGTCCCATCCCTAAACTAGAATAACATCACCTGCCATCTTCATCTAAAGGAGGTAAAACGATACAGTGTCTTATTTCAACACATCAGGGATAAATACATATTGATGAGATGCATGCATTTATTAGAGAGGCACAGGTTTACTCTAAGAAATGCAGCAGTAATAGCAGACATTTTGAAACATAAGAAACTTTATAAAGAACATGTGCTTTTCTCTTCGCAGATAAAAAAAAAACAGTTCTGACAGCACTAAAAAAAGTGTTTGTAAAGAAATGTTTTGTACTAACATACTTATAAGATGCAATGAGAGAGAAAGAGGGAACTAGAAAAATACTAGAAGGTCAAAGTAAGACTAATGAAGTCAACTCACTGGAAGCAGTCTCTCTGAGTAGACACATTCTTCAGGTATTGTTTCAGGGCCTCACAGAACTCTCCCAGCTGCTTCTGGGAAACATTCATCTCCTGGCGGATCAGGTAGAGGGACTGAAGAGAGAAAAAGAGTGATAGGATGGGGAAAGAAAGAAAGAAAGTGGTTTGTTTCCAATAGTCTCAATACATAATGAAAACTGTGAGTCTGGGAGGATGATGGGAATGTCTTGTCATATTGTTCATATTCTCTTGAGGCAAAATAAATAAATAAAACCAGACTTATTTTGAGACTTAAGGGTTTAAGACACCATACTTTATAAACACGTTACCCAAACCCACAAAAATTATGTTCATTTATAACACAAATGAAGATCTGAGAGCTTTCTGTCCCTCCATTGACAGCTACGCAACTACAACTTTGATGCTTCAAAAAGTTCATAGATCATAAAACGAATCCATATGAATTGAGAAGTTTAGTCCAAATTTTGTGAAGAGACACAATCGCTTTATATGAGGAACAGATTGAATTAACAATTTTTATTTTTGGGTGAACTAACCCTTTAACTCTAAGACTGCTTAGAAAAGCAAACGGTCTTAAAAGCTTTGATCCTCATTTAATAAGAGTTATGGCTTATATTGCAGCTGAAAGGTTAAGCAAGGGTTAATCTTCATTTGGTTATTTCCTTCAGGAGGAGAATTATATACAGTATGAAAAATACCAGAGAGTAAAATCAATTCAGCAACTCCTTTGGATCGTCGCCTAAGTAACTAATTAATTCCCAGTGTAATCCAAATGATGTAGAATTGTAGGAGTGTGTTTGGCTACCAAATGAAGTTCAAGTACAAATAACAGGGCAGGCATTAAACCTGCTTTCCTGAAACAAATAATGAAAAAACAAAACAAAAAAACAGATTTGCTATTTCAAAATTTCTTAACAATTCTTTAAGGGTAAATTTCAGAACCTTCACGGAAATGAAACTTGAACTGCTTTTGACTGTCTGTTTCACATAATTGCACTTTTCTTGTGTAACATGTCACTCAGGGCTCCCACTCGTTTCTAAATTGGTGCTGTCATCTTGAACCAATTTTATTAAGTCTAAGAGATTTGATTAAATACCCAGTATTACTAAGAAATGATGAGTTTTAATATTATAATTTCTCGGCAGATATTTCCACACTGCAGAGCACCGCGAGAGCCTGGAGCGTTGATTTACATCTGCATTTATATGCTGAATTTCATTAAGGTTTAAGATGCCAATGTGCAAACCATTTCAACCTAAAGTTTTATCCTTTAAAATGTTTTATAAATCACTACCGTTCAAAAGAGTCAGTACAAATTTTTTAAAATAATTATTACTTTTATTCAACATGTATTGTAGAAGAAAATTGGAGAAACTTATTTTTTCGCTTCAAAAAAAAAAATCAAAAGGGGTACCACTGTCGTTTTTTTTGGGGTCGAAATACGTTTCTCCGATCTTCTTGAAACTCTGGATTCCTGATAGAGGGCCATGGGACTTAGACCTGAGTGCAAAAATGGAGGCTCTAGACCCTTCCAGAGCTGAGATATTGAGATCTCACGTAGCATTTATGCCATTGTAAATATCTCAATATCTCAGCTCTGTATGCCATTATAAATATCTAAATATCTCAGCTCTGGAAGGGTCTAGAGCCTCCATTTTTGCACTCAGGTCTAAGTCCCATGGCCCTCTATCAGAATCCAGAGTTTCAAGAAGATTGGAGAAACTTATTTTTTCGCACAAAAAAACAAAAAACATAAGGGGTACCACTGTCGTTTTTTTTTTCGGGTCAAAATTTTGATTTTCTTGAAACTCTGGATTCTGATAGAGGGCCATGGGACTTAGATCTGAGTGCAAAAATGGAGGCTCTAGACCCTTCCAGAGCTGAGATATTGAGATCTCACGTAGCATTTATGCCATTGTAAATATCTCAATATCTCAGCTCTGTATGCCATTATAAATATCTCAATATCTCAGCTCTGGAAGGGTCTAGAGCCTCCATTTTTGCACTCAGGTCTAAGTCCATTGGCCCTCTATCAGAATCCAGAGTTTCAAGAAGATTGGAGAAACTTATTTTTTCGCACAAAAAAAAAAAAACATAAGGGGTACCACTGTCGTTTTTTTTTTTCGGGTCAAAATTTTGATTTTCTTGAAACTCTGGATTCTGATAGAGGGCCATGGGACTTAGATCTGAGTGCAAAAATGAAGGCTCTAGACCTTCCAGAGCTGAGATATTGAGATCTCACGTAGCATTTATGCCATTGTAAATATCTCAATATCTCAGCTCTGTATGCCATTATAAATATCTCAATATCTCAGCTCTGGAAGGGTCTAGAGCCTCCATTTTTGCACTCAGGTCTAAGTCCCATTGGCCCTCTATCAGAATCCAGAGTTTCAAGAAGATTGGAGAAACTTATTTTTTCGCACAAAAAAAAAAACATAAGGGGTACCACTGTCGTTTTTTTTTTCGGGTCAAAATTTTGATTTTCTTGAAACTCTGGATTCTGATAGAGGGCCATGGGACTTAGATCTGAGTGCAAAAATGGAGGCTCTAGACCCTTCCAGAGCTGAGATATTGAGATCTCACGTAGCATTTATGCCATTGTAAATATCTCAATATCTCAGCTCTGTATGCCATTATAAATATCTAAATATCTCAGCTCTGGAAGGGTCTAGAGCCTCCATTTTTGCACTCAGGTCTAAGTCCCATGGCCCTCTATCAGAATCCAGAGTTTCAAGAAGATTGGAGAAACTTATTTTTTTCGCACAAAAAAAAACATAAGGGGTACCACTGTCGTTTTTTTTTTCGGGTCAAAATTTTGATTTTCTTGAAACTCTGGATTCTGATAGAGGGCCATGGGACTTAGATCTGAGTGCAAAAATGGAGGCTCTAGACCTTCCAGAGCTGAGATATTGAGATCTCACGTAGCATTTATGCCATTGTAAATATCTCAATATCTCAGCTCTGTATGCCATTATAAATATCTAAATATCTCAGCTCTGGAAGGGTCTAGAGCCTCCATTTTTGCACTCAGGTCTAAGTCCCATTGGCCCTCTATCAGAATCCAGAGTTTCAAGAAGATTGGAGAAACTTATTTTTTTCGCACAAAAAAAAAACATAAGGGGTACCACTGTCGTTTTTTTTTCGGGTCAAAATTTTGATTTTCTTGAAACTCTGGATTCTGATAGAGGGCCATGGGACTTAGATCTGAGTGCAAAAATGGAGGCTCTAGACCCTTCCAGAGCTGAGATATTGAGATCTCACGTAGCATTTATGCCATTGTAAATATCTCAATATCTCAGCTCTGTATGCCATTATAAATATCTAAATATCTCAGCTCTGGAAGGGTCTAGAGCCTCCATTTTTGCACTCAGGTCTAAGTCCATTGACCCTCTATCAGAATCCAGAGTTTCAAGAAGATTGGAGAAACTTATTTTTTTCGCACAAAAAAAAAACATAAGGGGTACCACTGTCGTTTTTTTTTTGGGTCAAAATTTTGATTTTCTTGAAACTCTGGATTCTGATAGAGGGCCATGGGACTTAGACCTGAGTGCAAAAATGGAGGCTCTAGACCTTCCAGAGCTGAGATATTGAGATCTCACGTAGCATTTATGCCATTGTAAATATCTCAATATCTCAGCTCTGTATGCCATTATAAATATCTAAATATCTCAGCTCTGGAAGGGTCTAGAGCCTCCATTTTTGCACTCAGGTCTAAGTCCCATGGCCCTCTATCAGAATCCAGAGTTTCAAGAAGATTGGAGAAACTTATTTTTTCGCACAAAAAAAAAAACATAAGGGGTACCACTGTCGTTTTTTTTTTGGGTCAAAATTTTGATTTTCTTGAAACTCTGGATTCTGATAGAGGGCCATGGGACTTAGATCTGAGTGCAAAAATGGAGGCTCTAGACCTTCCAGAGCTGAGATATTGAGATCTCACGTAGCATTTATGCCATTGTAAATATCTCAATATCTCAGCTCTGTATGCCATTATAAATATCTCAAATATCTCAGCTCTGGAAGGGTCTAGAGCCTCCATTTTTGCACTCAGGTCTAAGTCCCATGGCCCTCTATCAGAATCCAGAGTTTCAAGAAGATTGGAGAAACTTATTTTTTCGCACAAAAAAAAAACATAAGGGGTACCACTGTCGTTTTTTTTTTCGGGTCAAAATTTTGATTTTCTTGAAACTCTGGATTCTGATAGAGGGCCATGGGACTTAGATCTGAGTGCAAAAATGGAGGCTCAGACCTTCCAGAGCTGAGATATTGAGATCTCACGTAGCATTTATGCCATTGTAAATATCTCAATATCTCAGCTCTGTATGCCATTATAAATATCTAAATATCTCAGCTCTGGAAGGGTCTAGAGCCTCCATTTTTGCACTCAGGTCTAAGTCCATGGCCCTCTATCAGAATCCAGAGTTTCAAGAAGATTGGAGAAACTTATTTTTTCGCACAAAAAAAAAACATAAGGGGTACCACTGTCGTTTTTTTTTTGGGTCAAAATTTTGATTTTCTTGAAACTCTGGATTCTGATAGAGGGCCATGGGACTTAGATCTGAGTGCAAAAATGGAGGCTCTAGACCTTCCAGAGCTGAGATATTGAGATCTCACGTAGCATTTATGCCATTGTAAATATCTCAATATCTCAGCTCTGTATGCCATTATAAATATCTAAATATCTCAGCTCTGGAAGGGTCTAGAGCCTCCATTTTTGCACTCAGGTCTAAGTCCCATGGCCCTCTATCAGAATCCAGAGTTTCAAGAAGATTGGAGAAACTTATTTTTTCGCACAAAAAAAAAACATAAGGGGTACCACTGTCGTTTTTTTTTGGGTCAAAATTTTGATTTTCTTGAAACTCTGGATTCTGATAGAGGGCCATGGGACTTAGATCTGAGTGCAAAAATGGAGGCTCTAGACCTTCCAGAGCTGAGATATTGAGATCTCACGTAGCATTTATGCCATTGTAAATATCTCAATATCTCAGCTCTGTATGCCATTATAAATATCTAAATATCTCAGCTCTGGAAGGGTCTAGAGCCTCCATTTTTGCACTCAGGTCTAAGTCCCATGGCCCTCTATCAGAATCCAGAGTTTCAAGAAGATTGGAGAAACTTATTTTTTCGCACAAAAAAAAAAACATAAGGGGTACCACTGTCGTTTTTTTTTTCGGGTCAAAATTTTGATTTTCTTGAAACTCTGGATTCTGATAGAGGGCCATGGGACTTAGATCTGAGTGCAAAAATGGAGGCTCTAAGACCTTCCAGAGCTGAGATATTGAGATCTCATGTAGCATTTATGCCATTGTAAATATCTCAATATCTCAGCTCTGTATGCCATTATAAATATCTCAATATCTCAGCTCTGGAAGGGTCTAGAGCCTCCATTTTTGCACTCAGGTCTAAGTCCATTGACCCTCTATCAGAATCCAGAGTTTCAAGAAGATTGGAGAAACTTATTTTTTTCGCACAAAAAAAAACATAAGGGGTACCACTGTCGTTTTTTTTTCGGGTCAAAATTTTGATTTTCTTGAAACTCTGGATTCTGATAGAGGGCCATGGGACTTAGATCTGAGTGCAAAAATGGAGGCTCTAGACCTTCCAGAGCTGAGATATTGAGATCTCACGTAGCATTTATGCCATTGTAAATATCTCAATATCTCAGCTCTGTATGCCATTATAAATATCTAAATATCTCAGCTCTGGAAGGGTCTAGAGCCTCCATTTTTGCACTCAGGTCTAAGTCCCATGGCCCTCTATCAGAATCCAGAGTTTCAAGAAGATTGGAGAAACTTATTTTTTTCGCACAAAAAAAAAACATAAGGGGTACCACTGTCGTTTTTTTTTTCGGGTCAAAATTTTGATTTTCTTGAAACTCTGGATTCTGATAGAGGGCCATGGGACTTAGATCTGAGTGCAAAAATGGAGGCTCTAGACCTTCCAGAGCTGAGATATTGAGATCTCACGTAGCATTTATGCCATTGTAAATATCTCAATATCTCAGCTCTGTATGCCATTATAAATATCTAAATATCTCAGCTCTGGAAGGGTCTAGAGCCTCCATTTTTGCACTCAGGTCTAAGTCCCATGGCCCTCTATCAGAATCCAGAGTTTCAAGAAGATTGGAGAAACTTATTTTTTCGCACAAAAAAAAAAACATAAGGGGTACCACTGTCGTTTTTTTTTCGGGTCAAAATTTTGATTTTCTTGAAACTCTGGATTCTGATAGAGGGCCATGGGACTTAGATCTGAGTGCAAAAATGGAGGCTCTAGACCTTCCAGAGCTGAGATATTGAGATCTCACGTAGCATTTATGCCATTGTAAATATCTCAATATCTCAGCTCTGTATGCCATTATAAATATCTAAATATCTCAGCTCTGGAAGGGTCTAGAGCCTCCATTTTTGCACTCAGGTCTAAGTCCCATGGCCCTCTATCAGAATCCAGAGTTTCAAGAAGATTGGAGAAACTTATTTTTTTCGCACAAAAAAAAAAACATAAGGGGTACCACTGTCGTTTTTTTTTTTCGGGTCAAAATTTTGATTTTCTTGAAACTCTGGATTCTGATAGAGGGCCATGGGACTTAGATCTGAGTGCAAAAATGGAGGCTCTACACCTTCAGAGCTGAGATATTGAGATCTCACGTAGCATTTATGCCATTGTAAATATCTCAATATCTCAGCTCTGTATGCCATTATAAATATCTAAATATCTCAGCTCTGGAAGGGTCTAGAGCCTCCATTTTTGCACTCAGGTCTAAGTCCCATGGCCCTCTATCAGAATCCAGAGTTTCAAGAAGATTGGAGAAACTTATTTTTTTCGCACAAAAAAAAAACATAAGGGGTACCACTGTCGTTTTTTTTTCGGGTCAAAATTTTGATTTTCTTGAAACTCTGGATTCTGATAGAGGGCCATGGGACTTAGATCTGAGTGCAAAAATGGAGGCTCAACACCTTCAGAGCTGAGATATTGAGATCTCACGTAGCATTTATGCCATTGTAAATATCTCAATATCTCAGCTCTGTATGCCATTATAAATATCTAAATATCTCAGCTCTGGAAGGGTCTAGAGCCTCCATTTTTGCACTCAGGTCTAAGTCCCATGGCCCTCTATCAGAATCCAGAGTTTCAAGAAGATTGGAGAAACTTATTTTTTTCGCACAAAAAAAAAACATAAGGGGTACCACTGTCGTTTTTTTTTCGGGTCAAAATTTTGATTTTCTTGAAACTCTGGATTCTGATAGAGGGCCATGGGACTTAGATCTGAGTGCAAAAATGGAGGCTCAGACCCTTCCAGAGCTGAGATATTGAGATCTCACGTAGCATTTATGCCATTGTAAATATCTCAATATCTCAGCTCTGTATGCCATTATAAATATCTCAATATCTCAGCTCTGGAAGGGTCTAGAGCCTCCATTTTTGCACTCAGGTCTAAGTCCCATGGCCCTCTATCAGAATCCAGAGTTTCAAGAAGATTGGAGAAACTTATTTTTTCGCACACAAAAAAAAAACATAAGGGGTACCACTGTCGTTTTTTTTTTCGGGTCAAAATTTTGATTTTCTTGAAACTCTGGATTCTGATAGAGGGCCATGGGACTTAGATCTGAGTGCAAAAATGGAGGCTCAGCACCTTCCAGAGCTGAGATATTGAGATCTCACGTAGCATTTATGCCATTGTAAATATCTCAATATCTCAGCTCTGTATGCCATTATAAATATCTAAATATCTCAGCTCTGGAAGGGTCTAGAGCCTCCATTTTTGCACTCAGGTCTAAGTCCCATTGGCCCTCTATCAGAATCCAGAGTTTCAAGAAGATTGGAGAAACTTATTTTTTTCGCACAAAAAAAAAACATAAGGGGTACCACTGTCGTTTTTTTTTTGGGTCAAAATTTTGATTTTCTTGAAACTCTGGATTCCTATAGAGGGCCATGGGACTTAGATCTGAGTGCAAAAATGGAGGCTCTAGACCTTCAGAGCTGAGATATTGAGATCTCACGTAGCATTTATGCCATTGTAAATATCTCAATATCTCAGCTCTGTATGCCATTATAAATATCTAAATATCTCAGCTCTGGAAGGGTCTAGAGCCTCCATTTTTGCACTCAGGTCTAAGTCCCATGGCCCTCTATCAGAATCCAGAGTTTCAAGAAGATTGGAGAAACTTATTTTTTCGCACAAAAAAAAAACATAAGGGGTACCACTGTCGTTTTTTTTTTCGGGTCAAAATTTTGATTTTCTTGAAACTCTGGATTCTGATAGAGGGCCATGGGACTTAGATCTGAGTGCAAAAATGGAGGCTCTCATACCTTCCAGAGCTGAGATATTGAGATCTCACGTAGCATTTATGCCATTGTAAATATCTCAATATCTCAGCTCTGTATGCCATTATAAATATCTCAATATCTCAGCTCTGGAAGGGTCTAGAGCCTCCATTTTTGCACTCAGGTCTAAGTCCCATGGCCCTCTATCAGAATCCAGAGTTTCAAGAAGATTGGAGAAACTTATTTTTTTCGCACAAAAAAAAAACATAAGGGGTACCACTGTCGTTTTTTTTTTCGGGTCAAAATTTTGATTTTCTTGAAACTCTGGATTCTGATAGAGGGCCATGGGACTTAGATCTGAGTGCAAAAATGGAGGCTCTAGACCTTCCAGAGCTGAGATATTGAGATCTCACGTAGCATTTATGCCATTGTAAATATCTCAATATCTCAGCTCTGTATGCCATTATAAATATCTAAATATCTCAGCTCTGGAAGGGTCTAGAGCCTCCATTTTTGCACTCAGGTCTAAGTCCCATGGCCCTCTATCAGAATCCAGAGTTTCAAGAAGATTGGAGAAACTTATTTTTTTCGCACAAAAAAAAAAACATAAGGGGTACCACTGTCGTTTTTTTTTTCGGGTCAAAATTTTGATTTTCTTGAAACTCTGGATTCTGATAGAGGGCCATGGGACTTAGATCTGAGTGCAAAAATGGAGGCTCAGCACCTTCAGAGCTGAGATATTGAGATCTCACGTAGCATTTATGCCATTGTAAATATCTCAATATCTCAGCTCTGTATGCCATTATAAATATCTAAATATCTCAGCTCTGGAAGGGTCTAGAGCCTCCATTTTTGCACTCAGGTCTAAGTCCCATGGCCCTCTATCAGAATCCAGAGTTTCAAGAAGATTGGAGAAACTTATTTTTTTCGCACAAAAAAAAAACATAAGGGGTACCACTGTCGTTTTTTTTTTCGGGTCAAAATTTTGATTTTCTTGAAACTCTGGATTCTGATAGAGGGCCATGGGACTTAGATCTGAGTGCAAAAATGGAGGCTCTAGACCTTCCAGAGCTGAGATATTGAGATCTCATGTAGCATTTATGCCATTGTAAATATCTCAATATCTCAGCTCTGTATGCCATTATAAATATCTAAATATCTCAGCTCTGGAAGGGTCTAGAGCCTCCATTTTTGCACTCAGGTCTAAGTCCCATGGCCCTCTATCAGAATCCAGAGTTTCAAGAAGATTGGAGAAACTTATTTTTTTCGCACAAAAAAAAAAAACATAAGGGGTACCACTGTCGTTTTTTTTTCGGGTCAAAATTTCGATTTTCTTGAAACTCTGGATTCTGATAGAGGGCCATGGGACTTAGATCTGAGTGCAAAAATGGAGGCTCTAGACCTTCCAGAGCTGAGATATTGAGATCTCACGTAGCATTTATGCCATTGTAAATATCTCAATATCTCAGCTCTGTATGCCATTATAAATATCTAAATATCTCAGCTCTGGAAGGGTCTAGAGCCTCCATTTTTGCACTCAGGTCTAAGTCCCATGGCCCTCTATCAGAATCCAGAGTTTCAAGAAGATTGGAGAAACTTATTTTTTCGCACAAAAAAAAACATAAGGGGTACCACTGTCGTTTTTTTTTTTCGGGTCAAAATTTTGATTTTCTTGAAACTCTGGATTCTGATAGAGGGCCATGGGACTTAGATCTGAGTGCAAAAATGGAGGCTCTAGACCTTCCAGAGCTGAGATATTGAGATCTCACGTAGCATTTATGCCATTGTAAATATCTCAATATCTCAGCTCTGTATGCCATTATAAATATCTAAATATCTCAGCTCTGGAAGGGTCTAGAGCCTCCATTTTTGCACTCAGGTCTAAGTCCCATTGACCCTCTATCAGAATCCAGAGTTTCAAGAAGATTGGAGAAACTTATTTTTTCTCGCACAAAAAAAAAACATAAGGGGTACCACTGTCGTTTTTTTTTTCGGGTCAAAATTTTGATTTTCTTGAAACTCTGGATTCTGATAGAGGGCCATGGGACTTAGATCTGAGTGCAAAAATGGAGGCTCTAGACCTTCCAGAGCTGAGATATTGAGATCTCACGTAGCATTTATGCCATTGTAAATATCTCAATATCTCAGCTCTGTATGCCATTATAAATATCTAAATATCTCAGCTCTGGAAGGGTCTAGAGCCTCCATTTTTGCACTCAGGTCTAAGTCCCATGGCCCTCTATCAGAATCCAGAGTTTCAAGAAGATTGGAGAAACTTATTTTTTCGCACACAAAAAAAACATAAGGGGTACCACTGTCGTTTTTTTTTTGGGTCAAAATTTTGATTTTCTTGAAACTCTGGATTCTGATAGAGGGCCATGGGACTTAGATCTGAGTGCAAAAATGGAGGCTCAGACCTTCAGAGCTGAGATATTGAGATCTCACGTAGCATTTATGCCATTGTAAATATCTCAATATCTCAGCTCTGTATGCCATTATAAATATCTAAATATCTCAGCTCTGGAAGGGTCTAGAGCCTCCATTTTTGCACTCAGGTCTAAGTCCCATGGCCCTCTATCAGAATCCAGAGTTTCAAGAAGATTGGAGAAACTTATTTTTTCGCACACAAAAAAAAAACATAAGGGGTACCACTGTCGTTTTTTTTTTCGGGTCAAAATTTTGATTTTCTTGAAACTCTGGATTCTGATAGAGGGCCATGGGACTTAGATCTGAGTGCAAAAATGGAGGCTCTACACCTTCCAGAGCTGAGATATTGAGATCTCACGTAGCATTTATGCCATTGTAAATATCTCAATATCTCAGCTCTGTATGCCATTATAAATATCTAAATATCTCAGCTCTGGAAGGGTCTAGAGCCTCCATTTTTGCACTCAGGTCTAAGTCCCATGGCCCTCTATCAGAATCCAGAGTTTCAAGAAGATTGGAGAAACTTATTTTTTCGCACAAAAAAAAACATAAGGGGTACCACTGTCGTTTTTTTTTTGGGTCAAAATTTTGATTTTCTTGAAACTCTGGATTCTGATAGAGGGCCATGGGACTTAGATCTGAGTGCAAAAATGGAGGCTCTACACCTTCCAGAGCTGAGATATTGAGATCTCACGTAGCATTTATGCCATTGTAAATATCTCAATATCTCAGCTCTGTATGCCATTATAAATATCTAAATATCTCAGCTCTGGGAAGGGTCTAGAGCCTCCATTTTTGCACTCAGGTCTAAGTCCCATGGCCCTCTATCAGAATCCAGAGTTTCAAGAAGATTGGAGAAACTATTTTTTTCGCACAAAAAAAAAAAACATAAGGGGTACCACTGTCGTTTTTTTTTTTGGGTCAAAATTTTGATTTTCTTGAAACTCTGGATTCTGATAGAGGGCCATGGGACTTAGATCTGAGTGCAAAAATGGAGGCTCAGACCTTCCAGAGCTGAGATATTGAGATCTCACGTAGCATTTATGCCATTGTAAATATCTCAATATCTCAGCTCTGTATGCCATTATAAATATCTAAATATCTCAGCTCTGGAAGGGTCTAGAGCCTCCATTTTTGCACTCAGGTCTAAGTCCCATGGCCCTCTATCAGAATCCAGAGTTTCAAGAAGATTGGAGAAACTTATTTTTTCGCACACAAAAAAAAAACATAAGGGGTACCACTGTCGTTTTTTTTTTTCGGGTCAAAATTTTGATTTTCTTGAAACTCTGGATTCTGATAGAGGGCCATGGGACTTAGATCTGAGTGCAAAAATGGAGGCTCTAGACCTTCCAGAGCTGAGATATTGAGATCTCACGTAGCATTTATGCCATTGTAAATATCTCAATATCTCAGCTCTGTATGCCATTATAAATATCTAAATATCTCAGCTCTGGAAGGGTCTAGAGCCTCCATTTTTGCACTCAGGTCTAAGTCCCATGGCCCTCTATCAGAATCCAGAGTTTCAAGAAGATTGGAGAAACTCTATTTTTTTCGCACAAAAAAAAAAACATAAGGGGTACCACTGTCGTTTTTTTTTTCGGGTCAAAATTTTGATTTTCTTGAAACTCTGGATTCTGATAGAGGGCCATGGGACTTAGATCTGAGTGCAAAAATGGAGGCTCTAGACCTTCCAGAGCTGAGATATTGAGATCTCACGTAGCATTTATGCCATTGAAATATCTCAATATCTCAGCTCTGTATGCCATTATAAATATCTAAATATCTCAGCTCTGGAAGGGTCTAGAGCCTCCATTTTTGCACTCAGGTCTAAGTCCATTGACCCTCTATCAGAATCCAGAGTTTCAAGAAGATTGGAGAAACTTATTTTTTCGCACACAAAAAAAAACCATAAGGGGTACCACTGTCGTTTTTTTTTTTTCGGGTCAAAATTTTGATTTTCTTGAAACTCTGGATTCTGATAGAGGGCCATGGGACTTAGATCTGAGTGCAAAAATGGAGGCTCTAGACCTTCAGACTGAGATATTGAGATCTCACGTAGCATTTATGCCATTGTAAATATCTCAATATCTCAGCTCTGTATGCCATTATAACATATCTAAATATCTCAGCTCTGGGAAGGGTCTAGAGCCTCCATTTTTGCACTCAGAGTCTAAGTCCCATGGCCCTCTATCAGAATCCAGAGTTTCAAGAATATGGAGAAACTTATTTTTTCGCACACAAAAAAAAAACATAAGGGGTACCACTGTCGTTTTTTTTTCGGGTCAAAATTTCGATTTTCTTCAAAACTCTGGATTCTGATAGAGGGCCATGGGACTTAGATCTGAGTGCAAAATGAGGCTCTAGACCTTCCAGAGCTGA